>QZGG01000488.1:0-135339 GCA_006409495.1 Sedum album
GCGCGCAATTACCTCTTGAGATGTTCACATTCAGTTTGTCCAAACTAAACTAACAACGAAAAACGAAAAAATTAAAACTACTCCTAAGATAGATGTACGACTACCCCCATACTTAAACAAAAATGTGTCCTCACGTTATGCACACGTAGTAAAGAAGGCAATAGTATTGCACGCACATATAGCAATTTGCACTGATCACAATTCATAATATGGCCACCCACCAAGTCAATTAAAACACCGATTAAAATTAGAACACCGAATAAAAACATATGTTTTAAAACAGAAATACAAACATCCACCGAATAGTTCATTACACCGATCACAAAATATTTAGAAAGATGACGAAAAAGACCGGGAGAGCTCTTCAATTGGGTCTTCGCCCTATAGTGCGTACTCCTCCGGGATCGGGTCTCCAGCACGCCAACCCCTGGGTGGCGTCAAGTCCAAGTCAGCACCCTGTGGTGCGACATATTCCATCACACGCTGGGCGTTGAACACCCAGCGCTCATCAATCAGCACTTGAGCACCACTGTCTTGTGTGCTGGACTCAGCTTGCGCACGCTGTGATCCATTGTAGCGCCCTAGAATCGAGTGGGAGATTAGCCTCTGCATGTAAAACATCTTCGGGTCCAGTAATTCTGTCCCGAGGCTTCGCCCACCAGCATACGGCTTGCTGCCGTCAGTCCAGTCATCCCAGGCTTCCTGGTCCGTGTGCTCATCTACTTCTGCGCCAGGCATGCGCGCGAGTCCCATAACTGCACCGAACTGTGATGGCGCGGCCTCATAGTACACGCCCCTATGGCGGTACCTGATCCGAACAGCTAGTCCTTCATACGCCGCGAGGAACTCCAGTGTATCCTCCACGTCCGTGTCTGAGGACAGTTCCATAAACGCTCCCCATCCAGTTGCGGTGAAAGCTGCGTGCACTTCTTCATAGAGTCCCATCTCACGGAGGAACTCCACATCAACAAATACCGTAGGTAACACTTCACACCTACTGTACATACGGTACTTGATCTCGAAATCCAGTTTCTCCGACTGATCCATACAGATAGACATAATAGCAGCAAAGATGATACTCAAATAATTCAAACTGGCGCGCGTTTCGTGTCACGTGCGAGCACAACGCAGATCTGGATCTCAAACTTCTACTGCAAAATTGACCCACTAAAACTATTCCAAATCAACTGAAATTTTGATAGTAGAATACCTGCACTGAGATCTACGTTCTGGCCAAAAATTGTGAAATTTTGGGTTTGACGGCGACGGCGGCAGTGGCGGCGGTCGGCGGTGGCTTTGGTGGTTTGGAGTTTTTTGTGTTAGAGAGATAACTTGAAAATGAAAAGTGACTGATAGAGTGTAGTTGTACGCTACTTTAAGTCCTTTACATTGCCAATATTCTAACATAATTCAGTATAAGATTACGCTTTCGGTGTAGTTTTGTATCTCAGGTCTAAAAGATGAGTTAGAATGAAAACGCAACAAGAAGGCTGATTTCCAGAACAAAAGACAACAATTTGACAAACAAGGACAGAAGACCACTAGCGCGCGAGCACTATGGCGTGCGAGTGTGGGTCGCGCAGAAGACAGCAAAACGGTGACGTCAGCAGAAAGCGAGATATTCGGAACGATGACGTCATCACGCGCTAAAGATATTTCTAAGTTCAGTTTTTGGAGATTTAATATTTCCTAAGCTGATTCTTAGAGATATAGATGATTTCCTACAGATATTCTTGCCTAAATATTCGTGGAAACCCTAAAAGGCAAGGCTATAAATATCAAGCTTGATGGGAATCACAAAAGAGCGATTTTACACACACGCATACTTAGAGAGCAGAACTCCGACGCGCGAGCTGCCACGCGAGCCTACGACGCACCATACAGATTTGTCTTGTTATTTTAGTTGTCATTTAATTATTCTAGAATAGGCAGTAGCTACCTTGACCGGATTCGTTATTGACTAGACTAGGTTGAGTAATAATATCATACAGACTTTGACCGGAATGTATGTGTAGGTTATTAAGCTGTGACAGGACCTTAATCTACGTGGACAATTATATCATGTACCATTAGTGACCGAGGATAAACATAGAATTCATAGTGAAGAATCTGAACCGGGCTCATCTCTTGCGTATTTAATTACACCTTCTATACTAGCTTTCTGTGTGTGCGCCAGTTGTACTTGCGCAACAGTTTTTCTTTCTTTTAATTGTTCACTCACGCACAACCCCAATTCTTAGTTTGTAGATTGAGAAGAGACTTCCACCGTTCCCTGTGGATTCGACCCCAGCTTGCCGATACTATACTAGTAAGGAGAGTAGGGATAAATTTGCAGCACTCAACGACGTGCTCGTCAGTGACACAAAATGAACCCCACATCACATATTTATAGTACAAAAAGCCCACATGCATGCATGGCCCAAAACTACATGGGCCTAAAACTAAGCCTAAACCTAAAACTAAAACTAAACACACACAAAACAAACGAAATAATCTAAGTTAAGTTTGTCGGAGTACCTTCCGACGAGTGCTTTGTTTAACGTCGTTAGCTCGACGCACATGTGCACTCATAGCGTACGGATCTCCTCCCCCACACTTGAACTTTTGGCTTCTTCTATTTTATCATCTTTTCTGCATGGCAAAAATCAAGAGTGTTAGTATCAGCAGATACAATGTAATTAATATGATCGGATGGAAGAGTAATAGAAAACGCGAAGCTTCGCATATTAGGCCCTTCGGATGCGCCAGCTAGCTCTCGCGCGTCTTTGAGTCGCGCACTCTATTCTGCATAATCATCCTGCGCACCATATCTGCATTCCGATGCTGATCCCAAGTATCGTATTGCTCTCGTCTTCGTTCTTTGCTCTTCTTATCGGGTGGCTTACTCTTTATGTTGTTCTGGCGCGCCAAAGGCATAGTCTTCTGGCTTGCGCGCATTATCTCAGAATGCTTCAGTACTGGCGCCTTGTCTTTGAACTTCACCCGATCATTTACCAATGGTTCCTCGGACAACCTGATTCTGTTGATGACATCTAATCTGAGTATGTGCTTCTTATCTTGTAGCGTCACCATACCTTTACCGACATCAATGCACACTTGCGCGGTTCTCATGAATGGTCGGCCAAGCAACACGGTTTCTCTGGCTTCAGTATTCGGCTTGTTCATGTCAACTACATAGAAATCTGCTAGGAACTTGAGTCCGCCGACATGAGTCAAGACATCTACTATCTTCCCTTTCGCTTCGGTCCGTGAGTTGTCCGCAAGTAGTAATCCATGTCCGTCGGTTCTAGAGGTCCCATTGATGATGCGGAGTATAAAGAATACGGTAGCAGATTCACCGAGGCTCCCAAATCTAACATGCACTCACTAACATCTGTATCTCCAATGGTGCATGGAATTGTGAAGGTACCGGGATCAGCAAGCTTTTCCGGTAGATCTGGGGCCAAACACAACCTTAAGCTAGCCTGGAAATCATTCAGCATGATTCCATCTGTCTGTTCTGGTGCGTCAGGGTTGATGCGTGTAAAGATTGGTATGGTCTGGTTGTGGCGCGTCCATCTGAACCATGTTAATACTTCCCTTCGGGTTCTGAATGACCTGAGAGGGCAGATTACCATCACTAGCCTTCAATTCATTCACAGTAGTGGCAATCTGGGTGAGCTGGTTCTTTATTAGTTTAAACCTCTTGTCATTCTGTTCTTCATTCCTTCGTACTGTCTCGGCCAACTGACTTACTATTTCCTCTAGAGACTTCTTGGGTGGCTGCTGGTTGTATTGCACTGGTCCTTCTGTGCGTTTGTGTGGTGGGTTATAGGCAGCAGCTGGCACGTAAGGTCGCGCGCAAGTAGTTGCATTAGGTTGCGCGCGCCAGTCAGCGCGCGGTCTTTGGAAGTTCTGCTCATTCTTCTAACTAAACCCGTTCTTAGCTAATCCAAATCTAGGTTGTCCTTGCCTAGCCTGTCCATTATTCCATCCTCCTACTGCATTAACATCTGCGTGTTCTTCGAATAGGAAGGGGCATGCGTCTGTCAGATGGTCTGTGGCGTGACAGAACTCACAGGGTCTTGTATTGGTGCCCTGTTTCATCATCCGTTTCTGCATCATGTCCTTCAGTTCTTTGATCTCTTCGGTTACGTCTATGACGCGTGTAATTTAGTCGATAGATATTCCAACACGCAACTCAAAAGAATTTATAGAACTAGGGGTGACCTAGTGTCGAACCCAAGGGAACAGTGGAGTCAAGTTATATTTCAAACTCGATTACTAGCTTTTAATCCTCTACACTCGATTACTAGTTTTCAATTTAGTTCTTAAGTATTTTATTTATTTCAAAGGAAATATTATTTATTCAAAAGGCAATATTTCAATAAAAGGTTTCTTTATCAAACTATGAAAAGGATTTGTTATCAAATATTAAAAACTATGACAAGGATGAGAATCCTCCACTAATACTTATGGTTTCACTCGAACAAGATATAAATCCTCACTCCCGTGTTAGATTTATATTATAGTTATGAATTTCCTTCTTGATGAAAATTTAATATAGAAAGTATAGTTATATGACAATATAAATCCTCACTCCCGTGTTAGATTTATATTATAGAATTTAGACTGAGTAGCATTAGCATACGAATCCTCACTCCCGTGTTAGATTCGCACGTAAACATCTACTCGACTAGCTTCATTCCTCCCGGTGTTTTCACTAATCTGTCCAAATACGCTTATTAATACATTCATGCACCAAATATACTCGCTGCTCGCTTTGCTAATATACTCGATCTAATGGTTGTATTGATTCTAAAATAATCTAAGTTCACCTCTCGGTCCTTCCCTAGATAATACTACTCGACCTACTCTTCTAGATGTTTTGTCAGGACACCTAATTTATAAAGATAAGGCTCGGGTATGATTCAACACACACAATAGTCATACAAGAATTGATTCATATAAATTAAATAATCATGTTCTAGTTAATCATAAGCATTAGGAATTCATCAAATCCCTATCATAAGGAAACTACTCACTCATCTCGAGTGAGAATGCAAACATGTTCAAATGATTGTAAGTAAAACGATTGTAAATAAAACAAGAGTAAAGTTTAGAAATTCTCAGTGATTGATGATCCACGGTCGAGCTCCAAGCTGCTGCAATTCCTCGTTATCTCGAGTACAAAATCTGGTTGTATAATTCAAACGGTCCTCCGAACTCTCTCGGGTATCTTTCTTCTTCACTTGGTTTACTCGACTAGACTCAATCACTTTACTAGGGTTTTCGGCCCCCTAGGCAGCAACCTTCCTCGAGTCTCTTGTGATGTTTATATAGTGAAGTGCAATCACAAGGGTCGAGTGAATGAAAGGTATTGCCTTAACTTCTATCATAAATGGCCGAGTAAATGGGAAGTCTTCCTTATCCATTTGTGTTAAATGATCGAGTAAGTGGAAGGTCTTCCTTATCTTCATTGTATTAAATCACTCGAGTTAATAGAGATAATCCATACGAAGGGTCTTGGTCACGTGATAACTTTGCTCGAGCAGTGTGTTTACTCGGTCGAGTAACTTGTTTTAGCTCGGGTCAGGTACTTTAGTGCACTCGGTCTAAGATTGCAGAAATGCTTCCAATTACGTCTGATTTAGGCCGAATTCACGTGCTTTTCCTCATATTTCCATTTATGCTCCTTCGTAAGGTTGGAATCGTGCTTTTGACCTGAAACATCAATCAAAGTATCAAAAGTAATATATTTTACGTTATAATCATAGGAAATAAGCATGAAAGTAGGGGCTTAAAATAGACATTTCTAACACTGATCAAAATACCCCACACTTAATCCTTGTTCGTCCCGAACAAGTATTAAGCTTATTTCTTACTTCTGAGATTTCTAAAGTTAATCTAATCCTAGTTCACTGTCGTAGAAAATCACGAATGCATTTAGCATATGCATTAAGCCTTTAAACCTCTAGGCTGCCCTAGCGGACGAGTTTTAGTCTCGTGAGAGTTTTCAGATAACGGAATACTCACAAATCCTGCACATCATCCATTTAGCGTATTCATTTACATAGCTAGTCAATTTAACAAACATTCTTTTGCATTATTCTTTAATCAAAAACACTTCAAAGTATAGCTGATCATTCATGGCATGAGAAATCATTGAAAATCACTTCAAATCACGATAGTCATAAATTTCAAAGTAACTCGAGCAATAAGAAACTAACCTTGATTTGACCTTCTCTTCATTTCGAACTTACACCGAAAATCACAAAGTAAAACACAATATTCAAGAGGAGTTTCACCGAACCAATCACCTATGCTAGCAAGGGCTAGTCCATAAGGTCAAGGTCAAGAATTCTTGCCCAAGAATTAGACTACACGTCGTAATCCATAAGAGTAGAGGAATTCCGGATAATTACCACATATTTCATGAATTTTTCTCTCAAAAGCATGTCATGCCTACGTACATAAGTACAAGGATCGTCCCTAAGCAATTCTCAATGGTTATCATCGACAGCTTCACTCGAGTCGCAACATTATTTAGGCAGAAGCAAGGACTTAAGTGGGGAAACAATATATTTTTTTTATATTTTTTTCTATTTCTTTTTTTTTCTCTTTTCAAAACAGATACTTTCAAGGGGAACTTACCTTCCTAACCCTCGGCACATGTTTTTTTTGTTTTGTCAAAGCAGATACTTTCAAGGGGGAAATAAATTTTATTTTCTTTCCTAACCCTCGGCAAATGCTCGACTTTATCGGATAACCCCACACTTAAGACTTGACTAGATGCCAAAATATTAACTCGAGTGTTACAACAAATGCACCATATATTATGAGATATGCTTAAGTCACCTAAAGGCAATACAATAGCTCTATGAAATACTATCCATGTTTTGTTCAAAAGTTTCCTCTATGAAATCGGATAAAACTTTGCTTTTCTCAAGTGTTTATGTCAAAAATTTCTAAGAAAAATCAATTTAGGCAAGCTCTTAAGTTAAGTCACAAGAAATAAATTTTCTATCATGAAAGTCGTTCAGTTCAAAAAAAATTCAATTCATGAGTTTCTCAGCAATCATTTTTAATCTAAGTGCTCGATCTTGTTTAGCATGTTTAATTGACATTTTTCAACGTGTTTTCATTTAAATAGTAGGATATATGCAAATTTTGAAAAGTATGCAATGTATATATCATGAAAATTTGTATGCATACTACTCCCCACCCCACACTTAAAAATTTGCTTAGTCCCTAAGCAATAAATTAAGATTAAGGTGTAGAGATACTTAGCTAGTTGTCGAGTATTCGTTCTTGACATTATTCTCCGTATCTTGACTTTCCAATGCGCTGCACATCTATCATTATTGCAATGCTAACAAAGATTTGTCATTATATAACGAACAAAGCAAAACATGATAGATAATCTAGTTAAAAATATTTAAAAAAAGTGCAAATGTCAAGTACTCGATCAATCCATGTTCGAGTAGTGAAAGTTGGTTTTTTTATGGATTGTTTTGATTGTTTGTTCGGGAGATATCGGGTGTTTCTGGATTCGGAAGTTGTTTTATATCTGACCTATTCGTTGTCACGTACGTTATCTTCCGCATCTACGAATTCTTCATCATCTTGAGCGGTCTCTTCGGTCGAGTGATGCAATGTAGGTCGAGGTGGTGATCGGTATCCTTCACACGAGGTGTGAGTGAACAATGTCTTCATCATTTCTCCTTGCCAAATAGTCATGTCAGTATACCAACTAGTGATGTCCCTTTGCCATGCAATAATATTTCTAGAATTCCTTAAAAGCTCATCAAGGGAATTGGTCTCGGGTGGTGGTGAGTCGTGACTAATATCATCTTTGTCTTCGTTTTCGGGTA
Source organism: Sedum album (assembly GCA_006409495.1). NCBI lineage: Eukaryota > Viridiplantae > Streptophyta > Magnoliopsida > Saxifragales > Crassulaceae > Sedum > Sedum album. Next base: position 7,854 of record QZGG01000488.1, read on the forward strand.
AGACAATAATATCTCCTCCGCTGAGTTTTATCTTCTTAACAAGTCCACGACTTAGTAGCTCGACCTCCCCTAGTATTTGTTTCGGCAATGCCTTTCTCGGGTCGAGTGAAAATCCTACATGCTTAGCTAGCATAGTAACAAAATGTCCTCCACCAATATATAATCCTTTGAATGACCTCAAGAGACATTCTTCAAGTGTTCGAGTGATGCAAGTGAGCATATCGAACGGAAGATCCTCGTGCATACAACATACTATATCCAAATCATCCTTATTCACGAATCTTCCTTTATCACTACGAAGGTATAGGCAAGTAGCTATAAGACGATGTATAAACTTCCATTCCGAACTTCAAATCTTTGTAGCCGTGCTACCCGACTTATAATCCATACTACCGTTTGTGATTTCTCTCCAAACTATGTTCCTCATGTTCTTAGTGATCGGTAAACATGGTTCGCAATGTTCCAAACCAAATGCAATTCTTAAATCATCACTAGAGAGAACAAAGTCTTTTGTTTCTTTAAGAGAAATTTCCATTCTTTCACAACTTCTATCTTGTGTCCTCTTAACTCGACCACTCTCCATTTGGTCTTAAGTGAATAAATAAACTCGGTCGAGTTAGGGTTTGTTTTGCGTAGATTGTTTAAGATAATATGGCCCAATTGGTTTGATTCGGTCGGGTGAACCAGATGACTCGACCGGATGGAAGAGTTTAATTTCGGTTTAAGGATAGGTTCACTCGGTCGAGTGACATTCTTAGTTGGTCGAGTGGGCTCGGCCAAAATTCAGAATTTAATTGAGTTTTTTTTTGTTCAAGGTGTTTTAATTCTGAATTTAATTTTTAGTAACCCTAAAATTTGGTAAGTGATAAATTTCTTCTTTATTGAATTTCTAACTTTGTTTTCCAAACAAAGACATCATTATTTGTAGAATTAATAGGAAATTTAGGTTTAATCACTCATCCGACTCGATCTCAATTGGTTCTCCATTCGACTTGCGAAATTCTTTGATAGTCACCCTACGAACCTCATACCACTCAATACCCGAATTATTTTTCTTAGGCTTCTTGGACTGCGTTTTGCTCGAGGTAGCTTTTTCCTTACCCTTTCCTTTGCTTGTATCATTGAAGTTCCCAACCGAGCGCGCGTTCTCGGAGGGGTCTTCTTCCTCAGTTACTTCCTTATAGGCAAATTCCAACTTAGCGGGTTGTTTGGCTAGGAATGCTAATTTCCTTAACAAGTTAAAGTCCAATTCTCGGAATTCTGTGTATCTCTCGGGTAGAATAAATTGGCAACCGATGGCTATGCTAGTGATCAATGAAGTACAACCCACGTACTGTGAAGAGTAGTATGCCTGCTGCATACCCTTGAACATAGTTGTAAACACATCAAACCAATTGATATGTTCATCTTGGTCGAGTGCCCACATAATGTTCAAGTCCTCTCGGGTAACTACATCAACAGTTTCGGGTTGGCAATTTATATTCGTAGCAATCAGACGATGCACGTACTTCCAAACGGGATTCTTAATAGAAGATGGTGAAGGATAGTCTCCAATGAAGTCTTGGCGGCTAATGTCTTTCCAAATCTGAATTCTTTGTTGTTCCGTAGCCAAGTGACAAAGTCCTCCTTCAGGAAATCCAAGATGTCTATGTGCTTCTTGTCGAGTCCAATAAAAATCCAAATCTTGAATTCTAAATTTCCATCCATCATAATCTGATGCAAAACCTTCTCCTTCAACAGGTTCAAATGAGGCAATGAACTCATAGACAAGTTCCTTATAGCATTGCTTGTTGAAAACAACATCAACATCGAGTGAAGCTCGGTGAAACATGTCATAAACTTTGGCACTAATGCCAAGGCTTTGCATTGTCTTGTCATGAAGGGCTATCGAGCTCACCAAAGGCTTGAGTCGGTTTACATCTTCAGCTAATCGCTCATAGGTTCGGGCATGGTCTAGGTTGTCAAAATTTGGTGGGTAGGATGGGTCATAGGCGTGAACAAACTCAATTTGAGTTCTTCGTTGGGAGGGTGCATTGGTCTTTTTGGCTAGTAGGTTGGATTGAGACATGTTGCTCGAGTATGTAGATTCGGTCGAGTATGTTGAGTATCCCATGATACTCGATCGGTTTTTTATATAAGTCTAAATTTGGAAGCTCTAAGGTTACTCGAGTAGTAACTTACCTAATAAAGTGTGATTAATCTTAGTATATATCAAAGGTTTCTAATAATTGAATATTAAATCAAAGATTTAATCAAGGATTTAATATATGGAGGTTTTGGGAATTTATTAGTGTTACTCGAGATATTTTGTATAGGAAAGAATTGGGCTAAGTGCTCGAATGGGCTTTGTTGGAAAAATCAGATTTTTCTAGTTTGGGTCGAGTTGTTTAAGTGTTGTGGGTTACTCGACCGAATAATCCATAGATTCGGTCGAGTGAAGCAATGTCCTTTTTGCTTCACTTTGCAATCTTAAAACTCGGCGATTATAAGGGAATATGGCATTAGAAAACAAGTACGCGCAAGTTTAAGTTACTAACAACAAAGTACCGCAAACGGTACGTCCAAAAGTTCTCAAGAACAAACACAATTAAACAACAAAAAGAGGCTTTCCTAGCACTCTTCCCACTCGAAGCTAGTTCCTTCGTTCATTTTTTTCTTTCCTTTCCGGTCAGCACGTTTAGGCATTTCCTTAGCACATACCCACTCTTTGCTCCTCCTATCCATCAACGTCATCGTGACCAAACGGTTGGTGTCGAGTGGTCTAAAATCTCCTTTGCCTTCAAACCGAAAGTATGAGCGTTCCGCGAGGCAAGTGATCAAAGATGAGCAGCCGAGTGCCTTGCTCTTTTCCTTAGGGTTGATCATCTTCTTGAAGCGCTCGGTGAAGACATAAAACCAATCAATGGAGTCTCCTCGCTCCATGAATTACATTAAATCCAAATCTTCCCGAGATACTCGAGCACCTTGGTCAACACGAGTGTTGATGTTTGTTGAAATAATTCGATGGATGTATTTCCATACTCCATCCGTTAGGCACTTGGGTGAGCAATTAGGGTCATACTCGCGCATACCAGTTAGCTTCCTCCATACTTCCAACCTCATTTCATCCGTACAAAATGGAATAACACCTCCGGGAGAGAACCATTCTCCATCCATATACTCCTTCTCCTCCTTGAATTCTTGTGTGTTAATCTCAAACTCCCACGACACACATTCATTCTCACTATAAAGCGGTTCAAAACTTGAGAAGAACTCGACCACAAGGTTGTGGTGTGTAGGTTGTCCCATCAAATATTCCCACTCAATCAAGCCGGCATTGATAAATATGTTGTCCACAATCTCATAAATTCCAAGCTCGATCATAGTAGGTTTGTGAGGTGTAGGTGGAATGAAGGTTGGTCGAGTGATGTTTAGGGTTTTCTAAATTGGACCAATTTCCAATGGACCAAATTTAATTGGTCTAATTAAATTTGAACAATTTCCAATATGGCCAAATATAATTGGTCGAGTTGGTCCAACGGTTGGATTTAAAAAATTTGGTTTTTGTATTTTGTTTTTGGGTTGTGTGATTCGGTCGAGTAAGATTTTTACTCGATCGAATGAGGGGGGATTAAATTATTTAAATGATTTTAATTTAAGCTTTTATGGTCGACTCGATTCGGTCGAGTAAGAATCTTACTCGATCGAATGAGATAGAATTTTATTTAAATTGTTTAATCTATATTAATTTGGGTGACGTGACTCGGTCGAGTTGGTGGTTTACTCGATCGAGTGAAAGAATTTATCCCCGGAATTTTCCCAAATAATATTCTACCCCACACTTGCATTTTTCCTAATCTAGAAAGCAATAAAGTGCGGAAAAATAAATAAATGCGGAAAAATAAATAAAATAAATACTTACTGGCCTAGATTAACGTCCTGGCAAGGACGTAGCCGTGTCTTCATATAAAGAAACACACTCGAGAAGTCCTTTGCTAGGATCCCTTCTCGAGAGGATATGCTCCACTTCTTAGTTTCCGACCTCATAGAGATCGAGTTGCTCACTAGATAGCATTGGTCTCCAGCATGATAAATCTTCAGTCTATGTCCGTTGACCTTAAATGTGTTTCCTTCCTTGTTAATAATTCCACGTGTCCGTCGTCAAAAACTTTAGATATCTTGAATGGTCCGGACCACTTGGAACGTAATTTTCCCGGAAATAATCTCAACCTAGTGTTGTAGAGTAGCACTTCGTCTCCTACTGCGAATCTCTTCTCAATGATTTTCTTATCGTGCCACTTTTTTGTTTTCTCTTTGTAGACTTTCGCGCTTTCGTAGGCGTTTAAACGTATCTCCTCGAGTTCATGTAATTGAAGAATACGGTGTTCCCTGCAGCTCTAGCATCGAAATTCATCTTCTTGATAGCCCACATGGCTTTGTACTCGATCTCTACCGGCAAGTGACAAGCTTTTTCGAAGATAAGTTTGTATGGAGACATACCAATAGGGGTCTTGTAGGCTGTCCTATAAGCCCATAGTGCGTCATCTAGCTTCGACGCCCATTCCTTCCTTGCTCCTGAAATGGTCTTTTCTAAAATAGCTTTGATCTCTCTATTTGAAACTTCTACTTGACCACTGGTTTGGGGATGGTAAGGTGTCGAAATCTTGTGATATACTCCATGTTTTCGAAGCATCTTCTCGAGTTGTTTCTCCGAGGTACCCCATATCTAGGAAAAATGATCTTCTTGAATAGTTTTCTTACGAACTTGGCATCGCATGTGGGTGTGGCTATGGCTTCTATCCACTTAGACACATAGTCAACCGCTACTAGAATGTACTTGTTTCCGTAAGATGAAGGAAAAGGTCCCATGAAGTCAATTCCCCATACATCAAAAATTTCTACTTCGAGTATACCCTTCTGAGGCATCTGATCTCTCCTCGAGATGTTTCCCGATCTTTGGCAAGCGTCGCACGATTGAACATACTTATGAGCATCTTGAAAAATAGTTGGCCAATAGAATCCCGACTGCATTACTCGAGCGGCTGTTTTGGATGTGGATCCGTGTCCTCCCGAGAATGAAGAATGACATTCGCGTAAGATTCTATGTTGATCTTTTTCTGCTACACACGTACGATATATGCCATCGACTCCTAACTTATAAAGATAAGGTTCGTCCCAATAGTATCGAGTAGCGTCTCGGAGAAATTTCTTCTTTTGTGCATACGTGATCTCTGGTGGTAGTGTTCCACAAACAAGATAGTTCACAAAATCTGCGTACCAAGGGTCTTTGTTTGAGCTGAGTCTATGGAGAGCAAGTATTCTCCTAGGAATGAATCCTTGATAGGGTCTCCACTTCCTTTATCCTCTAAGGTAGTCTCGAGTCTAGATAAATGGTCGGCTACTACGTTCTCGACTCCTTTCTTGTCTCTGATCTCTATGTCGAACTCTTGCAATAAAAGGATCCATCTAATAAGTCTTGGTTTTGCGTCCTTTTTGTTCATCAAGTATTTGAGTGCTGCGTGATCCGAGTAAACAATGGTCTTCGATCCAACGAGGTATTGTCTGAATTTTTCGAATGCGTAAACTACCGCTAACATCTCCTTCTTGGTTGTGGTGTAGTTTTCTTGGGTTGCATCGAGTGCCTTGCTCGTGTATTGAATGACATGAAGACGTTTATCAACTCTCTGTCCGAGGCATGCTCCAATTGCTCCGTCGCTTGCATCGCACATTAGTTCGAACGGTAAATCCCAATTTGGTGCTCGAACGATCGGGGCGGTTGTGAGTAACTTCTTTAACGTCTCGAACGCTTCATGACATTTATCATCGAACACAAACTTAACATCGTTAGCGAGAAGGTTTGTGAGTGGTTTTGCTATCTTCGAGAAGTCTTTGATAAATCTTCTATAGAATCCGGCGTGTCCGAGAAAGCTTCTAATACCTCGTACATCCTTAGGCGGTGGTAGCTTCTCGATCACCTCGATCTTGGCTTTGTCGACTTCTATTCCTCGTTTTGAAACTAGATGTCCGAGCACTATTCCTTCTTGAACCATAAAATGACATTTCTCCCAGTTTAAACTAGGTCCATCTCAATGCATCGAGCTAGAACTTTGGATAGATTCGATAAACAATCGTCAAACGAGTCCCGTAAACTGAAAAATCATCCATAAAAACTTCCATAGTCTTCTCGAGGTACTCGGAGAAAATGGACATCATACACCGTTGAAAAGTTCCCGGAGCGTTGCATAACCCGAAAGGCATTCTTCTATACGCGAACGTTCCATATGGACATGTGAACGTGGTCTTCTCTTGATCCTCGGGGTGGATAGGTATTTGGAAAAATCCACTATACCCGTCGAGGAAACAAAAGTACTCGTGCCCGGAAAGTCTTTCCAACATTTGATCCACGAATGGAATAGGGAAATGGTCTTTTTTAGTTGCTTTATTAAGTTTTCTATAATCGACACACATCCTATATCCGGTTACGGTTCTAGTGGGATTAATTCATCATTTTCGTTTTTAACTACGGTTAATCCTCCTTTCTTTGGAACGACGTGGATTGGGCTAACCCAATCTGAATGGGGGATCGAGTATATGATTCCTGCATCTCTAAGTTTTGTTATTTCTTTCAGAACAACTTCACCTAATTTGGGATTTAGTCTCCTAAGAAACTCCCTAGATGGTTTTGCGTCATCGCATAAACGAATCCTATGCATGCATACGTCGGGACTAATTCCTTTTAAATCATCTATAGAGTGTCCTATAGCATCTTTATGTGTACGTAAAACATGCATGAGTTTCATAGTTTCATCTTGATTTAGCAAAGCACTTATAATTACTGGCGAAAATTTTTCTGAAACTAAAAATTCGTACCTTAGATTTGGTGGAAGAGGTTTCAATTCCTGACCAAATTCATTACCTTTGCTCGAGTTGCTCATGATTGAATGATTACATGTAAGTTCCTGCTCGGTCAAATTCTGCTCGACCGAAAATGACTCGGTCGAGTACTCGGTTTCATCCATGAGATTCGACATATTTCATCTTTCTTTCCTTCACTTTCAAGAATTGTTAGCGGAAATATTATATCACTATTTGAAACATTAGCATCAAACAAATCACAATCCAAAGAACAAGTAGGTGCTTTCATCATTTTAGAAAGATAAAATTTTACCTTGTCCTCACCTAGGTCCAACTCGATTGAACCATCGCCACAATTTATCAATGCCTTGACTGTGTTTAAAAATGGTCTTCCCATAATAACAGGAATTTCGGCATAAGGGTTATCATCCATTTCTAACACATAAAAATCCACAGGAACATAGAATTCTCCAATTTTAACAGGCATATCTTCTAACACACCAATTGGTACTCGTTTAGACCTATCAGCTAGTCTAAGAATTAAAGTGGTGCTAGAAAGTTCTCCTATTCCTAATTTTTTCATATAAGATAAATGGCATTATGGAAACTCCTGCTCCTAGATCACATAAGGCATCATCTATATCTATATCTCCTACGGCGATCGGTATAGTGAATGAACCATAATCTTTTTGTTTCTTAGGCATCTTACGTTGTATTACGGCACTAGAATTAGGTCCTAAGGCAACATGGTCTACATCACATAATTCACGACGATGAGTTATAATATCTTTTAAAAATTTAGCATAGGTGGGCATTTGAGAAATTACCTCTGAAAATGGTAGAGTGATGCTAAGCTTTCCGAGAATTTCAGCAAACTTCTTGAATGCGGCTGTTTCTTTTACCTTCTTTTGTCTGTTTGGGAATGGAAGTGGTGGAACGTAAGGTGGTGGTGCTACGTAAGGTGGCTCACTTTCCTTGTCCGTGGCTTCCTCTTCCTGCTCGGGCTGCTGAGTGTTACTCGGTTCATCTTGCTCGGCTGAATTTGTTGGTGCTTTCTTTGGTCTTGGTCCTTCAAGCTCCTTACCACTCTTCAAAGTGATAGCGCTTACGTCGGCTGAGTTTATTTCGGGTTGAGAAGGAAGTTTTCCGGGATTCCTTGAATGCGTTGAAGCGAATTGCGCAAATTGTGTCTCAAGCATCTTCTGTTCGGCTTTTCCTTGTCGGAGTTCCTCGAAGATATTCTGAATGTCTTTGCTCTGTTGTGCTTGAGTAGCTATTTGAGTCATTAGTTGCGCTAAGGTGGGTTCCTCGGATTTCTTGTCTTCCTTCCTTTGTTGAAATTTTGATTTATGCTCGGGCCGGGTTCTGACTCGAGGCTTGGTTGCTCGGGTAGTCTCCTCTAGCTTGGTCTCGTGAAAAGTATTGAGACTTACCTGGGCTTTGGTTATTGTACCCTTGAGTAGGGTATGCTGGTTTCGGATCGGAGTAGAATCTAGTCTGCCTTTGTTGAGGGGGTACGTAGGATCCTTGTCCTCGAGCTATGTAGCTAACGTCTTCTCCTCCTTTAGGTCCGTAAGCTTCTTCAGTGTGCTCGCTAACCTCGTAGACGTTCGATTGTGTTTTCTTCTTATCTAAGTTAAGGTTAGAAAGGGTTTGCACTAAAGAGTTAACGGTTTTTGTAAGATTATTAAAGTCGGCTTTCGTGACTGAATTCGTACTCGGCTCAAGTTCCTCCTTCTTTAGATGGTTTCGATCTCCACCCCATTGGTGGCTGTTCCATGCGAGTTTCTCTATAACCTTGAATCCTTCGCTCGCGGGTAGTCCCATGATGCTTCCTCCGCTTCCTTGATCCATGCGTAATCGGCTATTCTCGTCCATTCCATCGTAGAACATCGACAACAATTCCCATTTGTTATATCCATGATGAGGACATTCGCGTTGAAGTCCTTTGAATCGTTCGTACGCTTCGTAAAAAGATTCATTGTCTGCTTGAACGAATTTGTTAATTCTATCCCTAATACGTTTTACCTTTGCAGGGGGAAAGTATTGGTTTACGAAAGCTTGGGCTAAGGCGTCCCATGTCTTGAATGTGTTTGGCTCGTGTCCTTGAAGCCAATCTTTCGCTCCATCGGTTAAAGAAAATGGAAATAGCTTCATGTAAACTATTTCTCTAGGTACTCCTGCAAATTTATACGTACGGCATAATTCAGTAAAATTATTAAGATGGGGTTACCGTATCCGTCAAATGATTCACTCTTGATCATTTGAATGAGTCCTCCTCGAAGTTCAAAGTCATATCCTTCTTCATTGGGAATGCGAATCGGAGAATCATAACTTCCAATGGTTGGAGTTATGTAATACTCGGCTGGTTGCTCGACCTCAGCCCCTGCTCGAGCTGCTCCTTGATTTTCCATATCTGGTCGAGTAAGTTTTCTGATCGGTCGAGTAAGATTTGTTCTCGGTTTCTTGGGTATTGTCCACGAAGTTAAGGTTTAAGGTCTAGAAGATCTCGAAGAGCTAGAACTTGAATTTGTGATGTCCACTTGCACCTTTTTCTTCGCTTTAGAGTTTGATTGCATTCACCTACAAAAAGATGAATTTTAGTAATAGCTAGAAAAATAAGCAAATGAAAGTTTTTATTATTACTATTATTTATTTTTATTTTTATTTATTTACGATTTCGAGTGACTCGAAATCTAGAACTAAAAATTAAACTAGTGAAAGATTTTAAAAACTAAAAACTAAACACCGTTCCCGGCAACAGCGCCATTTTGACGTGTGTAATTTAGTCGATAGATATTCCAACACGCAACTCAAAAGAATTTATAGAACTAGGGGTGACCTAGTGTCGAACCCAAGGGAACAGTGGAGTCAAGTTATATTTCAAACTCGATTACTAGCTTTTAATCCTCTACACTCGATTACTAGTTTTCAATTTAGTTCTTAAGTATTTTATTTATTTCAAAGGCAATATTATTTATTCAAAAGGCAATATTCAAAAAAGGTTTCGTATCAAAAAAAGGTTTGTTATCAAATATTAAAAACTATGACAAGGATGAGAATCCTCCACTAATACTTATGGTTTCACTCGAACAAGATATATAAATCCTCACTCTCGTGTTGATTTATATTATAGTTATGAATTTCCTTCTTGATGACAATTTAATCTAGAACGTATAGTTATATGATAATATAAATCCTCACTCCGAATGTTGGATTTATATTATAGAATTTAGACTGAGTAGCATTAGCATACGAATCCTCACTCCGTGTTGGATTCGCACGTAAACATCTACTCGACTAGCTTCATTCCTCCGGTGTTTTCACTAATCTGTCTAAATACGCTTATTAATACATTCATGCACCAAATATACTCGCTGCTCTCGCTTTGCTAATATACTCGATCTAATGGTTGTATTGATTCCTAAAATATCTAAGTTCACCTCTCGGTCCTTCCCTAGATATACTACTCCGACCTACTCTTCTAGATGTTTTGTCAGGACACCTATTTATGAAGATTAAGCTCGGGTATGATTCAACAACACAAATCATACAAGAATTGATTCATATAAATTAAATAATCATGTTCTAGTTATTCATAAGCATTAGAGATTCATCAAATCCCATCATAAGGAAACTACTCACTCATCTCGAGTGATAATGCAAACATGTTCAAACGATTGTAAGTAAAACGATTGTAAATAAAACAAGAGTAAAGTTTAGAAATTCTCAGTGATTGATGATCCACGGTCGAGCTCCAAGCTGCTGCTATTCCTCGTTATCTCGAGTACAAAATTGGTTGTATAATTCAACGGTCCTCCGAACTCTCTCGGGTATCTTCTTCTTCACTTGGTTTACTCGACTAGACTCAATCACTTTACTAGGGTTTCGCCCCTAGGCAGCAACCTTCTTCGAGTCTCTTGTGATGCTTATATAGTGAAGTTCAATCAAGGGTCGAGTGAATGAAAGGTCTTGCTTAACTCTATCATAAATGGCCGAGTAAATGGAAGTCTTCCTTATCATTGTGTTAAATGATCGAGTAAGTGGAAGGTCTTCCTTATCTTCTGTATTAAATCACTCGAGTTAATGAGATAATCCATACGAAGGGTCTTGGTCACGTGATAACTTGCTCGAGCAGTGTTTTACTCGGTCGAGTAACTTGGTCGAGTAACTTGTTTTAGCTCGGTCAAGGTACTTTAGTGCACTCGGTCTAAGAATTGCAGAAATGCTTCCAATTACGTCTGATTTAGGCCGAATTCACGTGCTTTTCCTCATATTTCCATTTATGCTCCTTCGTAAGTTAATCGTGCTTTTGACCTGAAACATCAATCAAAGTATCAAAAGTAATATATTTTACGTTATAATCATAGAAATAAGCATGAAAATAGGGGCTTAAAATAGACATTTCTAACACACTGATCAGTCTACTTGATGCAGTGATCTGGCGCGGTTGTTCTCTAGAGACACTTGATATCTGAATTGGTCCGCAGTTGTCTTCTATCAGCTTCCAAAGATCCTCGGGTACATATTCCTCACGTTGCCTCCTGCGCAAGCATTCAACAACCTGAGTTCCATCTCAGTTAATTCGTTGAGGAAGTTCTCGAACAGCACATGTTGCGGGAGTCCGTGATTGTAGCAGTTCGCTTCAAGTTCCCTGAACCGCTCATAATACTCGGACAATGACTCTCTGTGCAACTGCTTTGGCGCGGCTAGCTCTCTTCTGAGTAGTGACACCTTTGCCGCAGGGTAGAACTTGTCCAAGAACCGTTCCTGCAACTCGGGCCACGTCCTTATCGATCCTGGTGCTAGTCCCATCAACCATTGTCGAGCTGAATCACAAAGAGAGAATGGGAAAGCTCTTAACTTTAGCAATTCTGGGTCCTCGTTCCCATTCCTCATATTCTCACAGATGGCCGCGAACTCTCGTACGTGCTTAACTGGGTTTTCACTAGCCATACCATGGAACTTTGGTATGTAGTGAACAAGCTAAGTCCGCAACTCGAAGTGTCCATCAGGAGGTAGCACGATGCACCAGGGTTGGTTAACGGCTTGAGGAGCCGACATCTCTTTAATGGTGCATCGCGCCACAGGTTGAGCAGGTACGCGCGCGACAGGTGGTGGCGCGCGTACGTCCATATTGTTCAGAGGCAAGTTGTCATTCCTTGGTAACTCAGCGTCCATTCTGAACTCTAAATCCTTGCATACTTCTCTTCTGATTCCTCGAGTTCAGCTGGGTGTAGGCGAGCAAAGATGTTCTCGGCGTTGCGCACTGGCGCGTCTGAAGTCTCTCTTCTTCTGTCGATCACACTATTCTCACCAAAATCTTCCATACAAAACAAAAACAACAGCTAAGTTAAACGTAACTATTTTTTTATTTTATATAAGAAAATGAAAAGTAAATAACAAAGAAAAAGAAAAGAAAAGAAAACTTCTCTAGCCGTTCCCCGGCAACGGCGCCAAAATTTGACGAGCACGTCGTTGAGTGCTGCAAATTTGTCCCGCTCTCTTACTAGTATAGTCTTGGTAAGCTGGGGTCGAATCCACAGGGAACGGTGAGAATTCTCCTTTCAACTACAAACTAAGATTGGGGTTGTGAGTAAAAGCGAGAAAAAGAAAAGAAAACTGTTGCGCAAGTGTAACTGGCGCACATACAAACAGCAAGTATAAAAGATGTAAATAAATATGCAAGAGATGAGCTCGGTTCAGATTCTTCACTATGAATTCCTATGTTTATCCTCGTCACTAAAGATACACGATGTACTGTTCACGTAGGTTAAGGTCCTGTCACAGCTTAATAACCTACACATACATTCCGGTCAAAGTCCCGTATGATATATTATCACTCAACCTAGTCTAGTCAATAACGAATCCGTCAAGGTAGCTACTGCCTATTCTAGTGTTACTCCTATCATTCACAGTCACGTACTTCTGATAGTTTAACTATAGATAATAGATTCTACAACTAAGTCTGCGGTGCAAGGCTTTGATTAATTGTCTAACCTAATTATCATGCAATTGAGCTTGGAATAATAATACTAACGTTATCATGCAAATTGAGAACAAGACCTCAAAACATATAATTCATGGATTCAAATCCACACCGAGTTCAGTGAGTTTAGCTACTCATACTGAATGAATACATCTCAAGAATAATTATATGACAACTAAAATAACAAGACAAATCTGATGTGGTGCGTCGGCAGGTTCGCGTGACAGCTCGCGCGCACAATCTGGCTGGAATTCTGCTTTCTTCCTTCTGAGCCGTGTCCAGCTCTCTAAGTACGCATACTGTGATTTCCATGAAGCTTTATATTTATAGTCTTGCCTCCTAGGGTTTCCAAGAATTATTAGGCAAGAAAATTTGGGCCCTCACCAGGCTATAGTGTTATTACTTATTGTTTACATATAGATATTGAGATGAATATTTCAGCATGTCTAGCTAACTTGTTGAATTCAGTTTAGACTTTGACCTATGAATTATATGTTTTGAGGTTTTATTCTTAATGCATGACCTGTTTAGTATTATTACTCCGAGCAAACTTGCATGATAACTAGTTTAGATAGTTAGGCGAAGCCTTTGCCCGCAGACCTAATTATAGACTCTATTATCTAACGTTAAACTATCAGAGGTACGTTACAGTGAATGATAGGAGTAGCACTAGAATAGTTAATCACTACCTTTACCGGATTCGTGGTTAATTAGACTTAGTCTGGGGGGTTACTCCAAGCCCGGTAGATGGATTAAACCGCCTTAAAGATTCCTCCTTGCATCCTAAGAAATCTCACAAACTGCCATGACGTCGTTGTTCGCCAAGACTGTTCCCCTTTGTGTCTATGTTACTGCTTCACACCTTGTTCCAACAGTTCTTTCATCATGTCTGCATCGCCGTTTGAATCTTTTGCTTACTTGCAGACCAAGTTACGCATGTATCTTTTCAACAAACTTATCACATACACAAATGAGTTCTTTCTTTGGAACTCTCAATATCGATTTGAATATATATCCAGAGTAACGCTCAATTACAATCCCCTCTTAGGCTGCGACCCCCTTAATCGACCGTTGGACTTGAATTCGCACTTTTGCATTTTTGTCGTTTAGTGCACGTTTTTCGTCATTTTGCGGATGCACAAATGCATTTTTAAATGTGCATATAGTTAATTTAAAAGTGCAAATAGTTGAGATGACATAATACACGTGTGCTTTGGGTTCGCAAAGGAACCGCATCCTATATATCCAAGGGGCCAGGGAATGGTTGGAGCATTTTCGAGAGTCTAACTTTGGGGCGAGATTGTTGAGAATTCAGGCACTCGGGCCATGCAGTTTTGGGGCTGGATTGAAGCTTGAAGGGTACTTGAAAGGCTGCTAATAATGTGATGCATATAATTGAACGGTCATAAAAGATGACACCCTTTTTGAAAGATGCGTGAGAAATTTATAGAGAAAGGGAGGTGTCATATTTTTATGAGTTATGGAAGAACTTTGTCTTCTATGAAAAAAACTTAATATGTACGTATAGTGGACAAAAACCTGCCAAAAGCAGGTTGGATCAAGTGGCTGTGTAATAGAGAACACATGTTTCATATTTTTCGAGCTTTAAATTTTATAATAAAAGATAATGATCCATAAACCTGGTCGCCCACCAATGAAAATGACGTACGAGAATAAATTAACATGACAATAATCATGAAAATAAACCTTCTCCACCAAGTTTGGATAAGCCAAGGGCAAGGCTGCTGGAGAATGGGGCTGGTTTTGGTTGTCCTAGGAAAGTGGTGGAGCCATTGCTTATTTACTGGTGAATATATATACAGGCTCTACACGAGTAGCATTAAGTTTATGCAATAGAATTTAATTAAGGTGTGTAAAATTTTGTGTACGTCACTCAAGGTCAAATGCACTGTTTCAGTGTCTGCATGGGTGATGATTTCTGTTGCAAGTATATAAACAATAATGTATATATATTTACATTTATAAGCGTTTCAGTAGGCATTGACATTTGGCCCTAGGCCGGAAAAAGTCCAGGGCCGGCCCGAAGCCCGTCAAAGCCCGGCCCAAAAAAAGCCCATCGAAAGCCCAGCCCTGTAAAATATCGGATGGGCTTGGGCTTCGTTTTGAGGCCCTAGGCCCGGGCCACCGGCCCGGCCCGCCCAAGCCCATTCAAAGTCCGACAAAAATTACGGATATATTTCAACATATTTGATGCTTAGAACATTTTTTTCTGATCTAAATAAGGTATTTTTCAGTTATATCTAATTATTTTAAACTATACGCTATACTTTTCATCATATTTTTTTCATTTCTTTATTATATATTATCTAATACATAGATAAAAATTATTAGACATATCAAATATTATTTTAAATAAATTTTTACGCATTATTATTATTATTAAACTATTAAAAAATAAATTTTTAATTACAAATAAACGATTTTTTTAATTAAATTATAATTAGTATGAGCTTGTGGGCTGGGCTCAAGCTTCACAATTTTTATCAAGCTCAGCCCGACCTGAATTTTAGTGATAGGTCGCAAATATTAGGGCCGGGCCAGGCCCAGACTTTGATTTATGGACCGAACCGGACTGGGCCAGGCCGAATGTCAATGCCTACGTTTCAGTGCTGGTATCCCTAATATCACATAGGTGCATTTCACTGGAGCCCGCACGCATTTATGTTTGTTTTTTTGGATAGTCTTTGCACATTGTGTGGTTCCCATAAAATGATCAATTTGGGTTTCCAATGTCTCCGAAACGTCATTGCTTCTGCAATATTAGTACACTATGCCACTATGGAGCACTAGAGAACTGCCGAGAGTTATTACTAGTCAACGATACTTGAATATACCAACGTAGAGGTGGTCTCTTTTGAGACCCTTATTATTGGGTGAGACCTGAGACCCCCATCATGGCCGTTGGTTGGGTTTGCTTTTGGGATCCGGATTGTGCCACGTGGAGGTGAGAGAACAAAAACAACAATTTATCTCACCTCCGATTTCGAATTTCTCTCACCTCCACGTGGCACAATCTGAACCCCAAAAGCAAACCCAACCAACGGCCATGATGGGGTCTCAGGGTCTCACCCCTTAATAGGGGTCTCAAAAGAGCATTCCTCTACCAACGTATGGTGATCATGTCATTGCCAATCTCATCTTTTTGGATCCACCGTGAAAAGTTAAAATAATGTCATTTTGAATAAAATTGGACAATAGCTATTTACTGTTTTTGGAAAATGTCAAAATGACATCATTTTTATACTCGTGACATTTAATTACACTATACAAAATATGAACTGAGCATGATATATGCCATATAGCCGTCTTTGTGCATGGAGTGGAGTGTATAATCTCAATGCTTATTGCAGAACGCTAGGGAAAATGTTAGTTTAGATTTCACATGTGTAGGTTTCATAATATCTAGATATTTGAGCATAACATGGTGTAGGGTTTTAGTACAAAAATTCAACTATAAAGCATAAATGTAAGCCTAAACCCACTTGTACGTTTAGACGCATGCATGGTTGATATTTTTTACATGGACCAAACTCGATGCTTTAATATGTTACAAGGATAACCCTTCATAATAAAACCCTAGAACGTGGACGGCAATTGCCGCAATTCTCTTTATTTTGGTTTCTGCCTGTTTGATTTTGTTTGAAAGAACATGGTCACTTAAATTGTATGATGAACTCCCATATTTATTGATCAAAATATATGTGAAATTTGGTGTGTACATTAGAGTTAATCTGTTGTACAAGTTAAGGAAACGTTAGGTTTTGGTACAAGTTGACATTCTTTGAATTTACAACAATATCAAAGCGGATAAGAAAGCGGCTGGCTTCCTTAAATGAGATGTTTGAGTTTCAAATACTGTGTTGCATGTGAATCATTTAACAGTCATATGTAGAGGAGCTATGGAACAATAAGTCTTTGTAGTACTCCCTGTCACTATAATTTCTCTTTATAATTAATTCGAAGAAGAGCACTCAAGTAAATCATCACTCTTAATTTACATTCGTAATGTCATCTCAACCGTCCATCTCATTCATTATTTTATCAATTTGGACCACGTGGCAACCAATAATCTACTTGCATTTGTGTTATTCACTAACCCAAAAGATAGACACGTGTCGCCCAATAGATGAATTAGTGGATGAGATGGACGGTTGAAATGTGAACTTATGAATGTAATTTAAGGATGGAGATGTAATTGAGCACTCCTATTAACTCGGATATTAAAAAGTAGATAAAGTGAAGATGAAGAAAAAGAAAACATGGTGATTTAAATGATAAATAATTGTACGTGTTAAAAGGAGAAACAAAATAATTAAAAAAGAAAAGTAAGAGTAAAAAATAATAAAGAAAATAATAGCAAATTTCTATTCCAAAAATATCACATTTTAAAAGTATCTCAAAACATGCATGACTAAAGTGTGAGTTCTGAAAGGTTTCCATTATTGTGATAAAAGGTAAAAAATGTGTGAGTTTATTAAAAAATGTGTCAGTATCCCAAATTGAAATATGAATGCTTTAAAAATTTATATCAATTCACAATCTACAGAGAATCTTTATGCCAATTAATAGATTTACAAAAATGACTTTTTATAAATTTTAGATAAAAATTTAATTATAATGAAATAATTAACAGAAAAAATGAACGGTACATTACTGATCAATGAAATGATAACGGAAGTTATCTTAAAGGCGCTACATAAAGAATAATTAATCCTATTTTAGAAAAATTCTACTAAATCACTTCAAATCCCAACACAGTGGAGGACAGCTAGACACTAAA
This sequence comes from Sedum album, assembly GCA_006409495.1. Classification (NCBI taxonomy): domain Eukaryota; kingdom Viridiplantae; phylum Streptophyta; class Magnoliopsida; order Saxifragales; family Crassulaceae; genus Sedum; species Sedum album. Next base: position 25,478 of record QZGG01000488.1, read on the forward strand.
CCTTCATAAATGAAGGACCATTTGTAACTATCGGATGACAGATTGACACTATAATGCCTACAAATCTACAGTACTTCTTGTATTTGTCCTGTTTTTGGATGTTTCTTAATATAGTCTATATATTTCATTTTGAAATATATATTTTAAAATACATATCAATTTAAGCTAAAGAGCATTAAAACAAGTGTGGACAAAAATTGATCGAGATCACAAGCTGTCATCACTAATTACAAGTTGGCCCAGTCAAACATTAAATGCCAAAAGATATCAAAAATTCTGGAGTACTCCCCAAACATATTTCCATTAAAATTCACTTTTTGATTATTACCAAAATACCTTCACCCATTTCCACCTCTCTATATATTAACAACACTTCTGCCTTTCCTTACCATTTCCGCACAATTCGATTCTCTCTGCTCTGTTTTGTTCTTTCTTGTTCATCAACTATTTTCAGATTCAAAATCCGAAACAATGGGTGGTTTCAATTCTTGCAATTCGCGGTCCGGATCCTCCACGGCCAAGTTGATTCTACAGGACGGCCAGCTGCAGGAGTTTTCTAGTCCGGTGAAGGTTGTCTCAGCTATTGCAGAAGAACCCATCAAGCTTCATCTGCAATTCCGACGACATGGATTTTGACGACGTCGTTTCGGCCGTATCTGCTGATGAATTCTTACAACCGGGTCAGCTCTACTTTATCCCCTCTCAACTGGCTGAAACGGCCGTTGAAGGCGGCTGAAATGCTGCATTGGCCGTGAAGGCGAACGTGGCTTTGGCTGGTGGGAAAGGATTGACGGTGGTGGAGAGTGATTTTAATGAGATGAAAACCGGCCGAGAAGTTGGAAGTGGGGTGCTTGGTCGGCAAAGAAGAATGTAATAAAGGGTAAGAGTCAGAATGGTGGCGGAAGACGGCGGAGGAGCACGGCGGCGGTGTTGAGGCGCCATACCGGAATGAGATTTTTTGGGAAGTAAAGGGGTTGATTTGTAAATATGTGTAACTTTGGGAGTAGGATTGGAAAATGGTGAGGGGTTAATTTAGAAATTGACAGTTGATTTGTGTTAATGTTTGATTGGGAAGACATGTCGAAAGCCTTGAGCTATTTTTGTCCATTGAAAAATGTTTGATCATCTGTCAACTACGTATGACTTTCATTAATCGCGTTCATATGAACAAAATTAGATTTAGGAAAAAGGTGGTATAATCGCCATTTAATTTGATCAGACTAAATGTAATGATATAAAAGTATGTTAGAAGGTTTTAAAAGTATGTTAGAAGGTTTTAAGACGGACGAATGTGATCTCAGAAGTTGATTTTATTGGTAATCGTCAATCACCAACTGTCCATATTTTTACAAATTCAACCGTCGGAATAATCAAATTAACGGCCTAAACTTAATATAATAACAATAAGTTCTATTCTTTATGTTAGTATTATACCATCTATATCTCACAAAATTTACATTTCTCTCTAAATCCCAACTCAGAAAAGTACAGTTTAAAAGATTAAAAATTCATATTTTTGCAAAATAAGATTAATTTCGAATGTAATTAGATTTGGTGTTGCCAAAACATTTTAAATAAAATGTTTTCCATGTTTTATCTTGATAAAAAAACAACTTAGTTTTGTGCATTCTGTGTTTTTTAAGTGTTTAACTATACAGTTTACTGATCCTTTTACAAACTTGTAGTTTTTATTACAAGTATGGATTTACAAGTATCTCGTTGTTATACATTTCGAACATCTAACGATGACCTACTAGAACAACAGTATCATTAACTCTCTGTAAGTATCTTTAATCTATACAAACTTACAGTTAAACTCATGAATTGACATTGAAAAAATAATCATAGCTATTGATGCATAGAAAACTCCAATTACTTAATTCGTAGTCCATCCACACCTACTAATCAACTAATTTTACTAGTCTTGGTGTTATTTTACAACCCTACACATCCAATAAGGAAGATAAATGTTAAGTGAGTAATTAGAAAATACTAGTTGGGTATGTGTTTCAAATTGCTCTTCAATCATGTGAGCGGAAGAGACGTGCTTTTTTGTTTCTTTTCGATTATGGGTGAATTAAAATGTCCGTTGTGAGCAGAGCTTCAAATGATTAGAATAGGAACTGTACTCAATGTAATATCGCTATCGAAAAAATGCTCTTCAATCAGGATTAATATGAATGAGGAAGTAATAAGCAGCTACGTCAAAATATAGAATGGATGAAAGAAAGAGATTGAACAATTATACTGAAAACTTTGAATTTAAGCTGACATTGTTTTCTTGAGACTGAGTAAAATGTCTTCGTTTATAATATTTGGGATTTTGGCTTTAGATGTTTGGTCTAGGGTGACATTGTTTTCTAAACAACATTATTTTGTTGTTGTTCATATTTCATAACATGATTGTGTCAAATTGTATTTCGATAATCGACATTCGAAAGTAGTATCGATTTTATGTTATTAGTTAAAAAAACATAGATAATCATATGGGTTGAATACTTCTAAAAAGAATCATTCTTTTATATCCAGAGATTATTGAAAGGGTTGAGCGAGGGAAAATGACGCAGGGAAGCATGTTGATCACAAGTTGTTTAAATAATGTTGGATTAAAATACTTTAATTATATACTAAAATATCATAATAAAATATCCTTGATCATATAATGAATATATATAATGGGAAAGTATCATGTGGAACCCCTTCTTTCCATGGATCCATGGATCCCCCTTCATCACCGTTGATTGCATTTTTTGTGTGCACCAGATTGTGCCACGTGTTTGCATTTTTGAAATGCACATGTGAGTTGCACATGACAAATGCACACGTGAGTTGCACATGCTCATTAATGCGCTGGCACAATCTGGTGCGTCCAAAATGCAAACAGTAAATGCAATCAACGAATGCAAAGAGGGATCCATGGATCCATGAAAAGGTGGGGGTTCTACATGATACTTTCCCTATATATAATATGGATTCAGTTCTTGGAGGACATTAAATTTTTGTGAGACATAGGACATTAAATATTCTTGGATTTTTTCAATGCACTAAATTGTGCCAACACATTAATGTGACATGTGAGTTGCACATATTCTGCACACGTTCTGCACGTGATATGCACAAGACAAACGTAATGACGTGGTGCAATCTGGTGCGCGCATTGAAGAAATCGAATCAACGAATGCAAGAGGGGTTCATGAGTCCACCAAATTAGGTGTGGATCCACATGATACAACCTCTATATAATATTCCAACAATAATATGCGGGAGATCATCACAATGAACATTCTAAAGATCTTATAAAGAAGCTATAATTTTAAATGTCTAGAGGGAAATTCTATATGCTAAAAATCCTGTCTTTGATCACATCCTTAACTAAAAATCGACAAATACAATAAATGAATATTTAGACTTGTTCAAACAAACACAAGAGCACTTAATTACTCACAAACGTGCAGGAAATTTGAAATAATCATGTACAACTCCTCTACAGATATTGGATAATGAAATTTTCTTCTTCTGAAGTTGGATTAGATAAGTTGGAAGCATAACTATTGACTCATTAAACATTTATAATACTGTTAAGCATAGAAATGTCCCAATGATGATTCTTAATTTGTAGTGGTGCTCTAACAATTATCAATGGGTCCTAATAGCGATATTAATATGACACATTGTAATAAAAAAGTATGTAAAATAGGGCACAATTATTTGCCTACAGGGACTAGAGAGTGAGCACAATTTTATGAAACCTCGCAATACAAAAACAAAGCTCTTTGAGAGGACCAAACTATAGATTCTTGGTCTCCCCTAAAACATAGGTAAATAATAGAGAGCGTTAATAATCAAACGTAGGACATTGCGTGGACACATCGAGTAGATCTCATTTGTTCAAAACCTCAATTAAGAGTGCCAACACCAACATCATACAATAACATATACATTCTTTTTCTTCCTTTACATACATTTTTGTGTGTTGTATAGACTTCCACGTGCATCATTTCATTTTCTTCATACTATTATTAGTGGCATTATTATTGAGTCGATCATGAGTCATTTTATTCGTTTTTGGATCAATACGAATTTTACGCGTACTTGTGGTCTGCATATAGGTTAAGCACTTATACGATACACAATTATACGTAAAGAATATGAATCTGATTTGCTGAAGGTATACGCGTTGGATATTGTTGCTTGATTTAGGATACCAGGTCTACATGATTTGTGGTTTGATGAGTTGTTGCATGCTGTTTTCCGCGGTTTCATCCAGCTTTGTTTTCCAAATCAATTTGGTTAGATTGGATAAGCTATATTTTGCAACTTGCAGGGATATGCAGCTATTTTGAGTATTCTTCTAAACAAATTTATACTAATTTACAAGTCATATTGGATATTGAACCAACCAATCAGGTTTAAGAAAAGAGATGGGGCTAAAATGGTAATTTTACAAGTTGATATTAGATCCAAATCCCTTGGATTGAGATCCGGTACAACCAGTGGCGTAGATATGCCAAATGGGGCGGGTACGGGCGGGTATGACCCGGTTATAAAGGGTAACGAGCATAAACGGGTAACGGGTATAAACGGGCGGGTATATAGGATAACGGGTATAAACGGGTAACGGGTATTAATTTACCCGTTTACCCATTAAAGACCCGTTTATCCATTAATAACTCATTTACCCTTTAACTACATATTTTTATTTTACCAATTATTCTATTATTTGTAAAATACGAAAATGAGTATCTAATTTTTTAGTAGATTGACGGTAGTTTATGAGTAGAACTTAATGAATTTTTCTAATGAAATATAACGGGCGGGTAATGGGCGACCCTATAATAAACGGGTATAAACGCGTAACGGGTATGATTACCCTTTATCTCTAAACGGACGGGTATAGACGGGTATTTTAACGGGCGGATAAAGGGCGGGTAACGGATAATGGGTAATTTTGACATATCTACAGTGGCGGAGCCACATAGAGTTTATGGGGTTCAATTGACCTCATAAATTCTCCCAATTACACATATATACACATAAAATTACATAAGGAACTATTTTATTTGTACATTTTGACCCCTGTAGTATGTAAATTAAAACTTATAATTTAATTTTGACCCCGTTGAAAAAGCTGGCTGGCTCCGCCACTGAGTACAACGAAAGCTATTTAATGAGAGTCAAAACTACTTAGTTTTAGTAAAGGGTTCACTCGAAACCGTCAAAATGACGTAGTTTTTGCACTCGCAGTGAATAACATTGCATTACCGGATCCAAATGCAAATCCCTTACCCCAATATTATAAAACTATGTTATTTTGAATTTTTTTACTATTAAACTACATCTTTTGCCTAGGAATTTTGTCACACGACATAAATCTAGTTGAATGTAAAATATAGTTTGAACCACAGGATCCAAAATTGAAATCCTATTTTTGTTTTCAACATGTGGGTCCCTTCCGATTAAGGTACGTGTGTATTCATCGATTCATTTGTAAAAGTGTTCAGCAACTTGTTCACACATACGCTCTAATTAATATTGCCTTGTTATTATGCTCAATATTTGATTTTATTTTTCTCTAATAAATTGAGGACCGTCAATTAAAACATAATAATCATGAATATTCGAAAACGACCTAAGACGCGTCTTAACGACGACACATTGAAAAATGTAAAAACATCCATCCCACGAGCCTTTGAACGATTTCACATTCAGACATAAGGACATGATGAAGACTTGATGCAATGTGAAACTATGATTTTGTAAGGATGGTGCTGACCTGTAAAGCCACTCAATCTTGAATTATGAAACTTGTCCATTCCTGATGAGCTTAATAAAAATGTATGTTTGCTCTTGTTGTCCACTCAAGTCCACACCGTGCATTCATACACAACTCTTTTACAAATTGCTGGTGTGGTGTTGGAATAAAACCAACCACACAAAAATGTTCCTTGTAGCTGAAGTAATAGTTAAGCGAATCCCACATGCATATTAGTCAACATGTAAGTCTCCTCATCAGTTAGTAGTCAACATCCTGTAAACAATCAAAATCATTTAATTTGATTTAGGAGCCAAAACAAGCATATGACATGAGAAGCGTATTTAGAATTACCATTACAATGACATGGCGTGTGGAACAAACTAGTGAAGCTTCACAGTCGCAGGAACCTAAATCAATTCAATGCATCAAAATTAGTTTATCACAGATTCAATAAATTAACCTGAACAAAGGAGTTCCATTTAAGATAAAGCAATAACAGAGTACTGCATGTAAATGAATTAAAACACAATGGACTTCGTCAGAAGAGGTCCACATTTAGATTGTTAATGACATTATGAGATGCATGGCTGCATCCATTCAAGATCTTTATCTTTTGCATAAGCAGCTTCAAGAATAGACCATCCGCTGGGACCTTGATGGCCGTCATCATGTCCATAAAAGTAACGGAGATCCTTCAAGTACAAGAAATCAAATGAACTTTCACCCAGAGCATAGTTTACAAAGAGGTTATGATTACAATAAATAAATATTTAAGTTACAAGGAAAACACAGAACACTCTATCTTTAGCAAATTTATGACTCACAGCATCTCACGTGGTTACGAGTTCCATAAAGATACTTCAACAATACACTAGAAAAATCTTGAATAGCCTGAAAAAATATATTTCTATAGAATAATAAGAGGAGAGATATATATTTAATAACTCTTATAAGTCAGGGCTCAGAGTGCAGAGATTCAACAACATATGCACTTCTTAGATCAGAATAAGCCTCATAACTGATTAGTCTGATTGCATAACTAACATGCACATACCAGCTGACAATAAAAAAATGTTCTTTTAATTATGACTAGAGCTCATTGGTAGCACCAGTGGAGAATTGATGGTATGGCGAGAAAGAGGTGAAATCAGATGCTTTTGTAAATAAAGCACAATGAGCTGCAAAGTGTCCAATGAGCAAATATATTGGAATGGTTCAGAGAAAATGAATAATTACGTAAACCAACGAGGTATGCTCTTACTAGGAGTTCTGATACGGATGCGTATTGGACTTTATGATGTAGGATCTAGTGGAAAGGGATAGGTAGCGCAACCCGACGAACCTTGATGCCAACCGTTGCTTGTACAATGACCTGCGACAAGTGATACGCCTAGCCACACTCTTAAGTTCCAAACCACCCAACCACGCACAGAGTTGGAAGTACGGTTTAAGTTGCCGTCTAACGACCGCCTATGCAATCTCACAAGGCAATTACAAGAGCAATGAGGTAGAGAAATACTCTCAAGTAAGAATATCATCACTTAGCTAAATTCTGAAATGTGAATGAATAAATATGAAATTCTGAACTGTGTGTTCTCTAAATACATGTAGTAGGGTATTTATACTAAATATCAGACAAACCATGTGTTGTGGACTTGTGCAGCCGCATAGAAACATGTGTAGTCTCATAGGAACTTTGGCAACCTCCTTTGAGCTTTGTGCAACCACAAGTGTAGAAACTTTGAATTTTTGTGCCCTTTCCAAAAAATAGAATATGCATATCTTAGGCACCTTCATGCATTTAATTGCCCTCTTTGTTTGTAATGCTCATAATTGCTGGTCCTTATCATGTTTTTTTGAAGCCCACAATCTGATCTTCATTATTTGTGCATATCCTTGAATTTATCACATGTTGATCTTCATTTTCCAGCCATGAATGTTCAATATTTATAAACCTAAGTAATATAAACATACAAGACTTATGCAGTATATAATTCTCATCAACATGAGCATAATCATTAAATAGGAGTGAATTCACCTCTTGCTGAATTTCTTTAGCATGATTCCTAGTTAAAGGACCCTTATAATCTGCCTTTGCTAACGCATCAAATTGTTGTTGTATGGTATCCTCATCAAGTTCAATTTTAGATAAAGTAATATAACGCTGCATGTGCATGCATCAAAAAACACAACATACTACATCAGAAGATGTCCACATTTCTTCTATTAACGACAGGATGAGATGCATATCACTACGCCAGAAATACACTCATGTGACACTTAAAAAATAGTCGCATAAGTCCTAAATTAGTCGCATGACCCCTTATGTGACCAATACGGTGCCACTTACGCGACTCGCACAAAACATATTAGTCGCATACAGTAACCTTTTTGTGACATAAAATAGTATGTCGCATAAATCATGAGTCAAATTAGAGTGTCGTTTTAAGTGACACAGTTAACATAGGTCGCTTAAAATAAGTAATGTGACTTCAAATGTTGTAGTAGTTGTTATGCATTTTATTGTGTTAAATGTTAAAACATGATCAATGGTTAAACAACTCAGACAAATTTCATTTATTTCATTTACAAGTTGCAAATATAAAGTTTAATGCCAAATTTATCAACTACACATCAAATTGCTCGAAAAAATTGTACCACCAATAACAAGGTTCAAAAAAATAAATCTAAGACATCTCAAGCGAGACTTGCCCCATCTTGCAAATGAACCGTCCACTAAAGGAAGATCCCAATGAGGTACACAGTGGAGATGAATGTGTTTGGCAGTGTTGGATTCACTCAAAGAAGCAACTTGTAGTTAAGAAGCCTCTCGTTCATTTAGAATCTGAACATGGAAAAAACTCAGCTTATAAGGTCATAACAAGGTGATCAAAGGTATATCAATCGGAACATGGAAAAGAAACACAAAGAAATATCGTTAGTTGCATTGAACACCACTAAGACCGCACCTTTGAAGACTTTAAAGAGAGTTTCAATGAGGAGTGTGAGTAGTGAAATCCTTTGAGAGAGAGTGAAATTAGTGTGTAGCGATGCTAAATGACTTCTCTTTCATTTGTAAGTTAACTGAAAATTTCTGATTTTGCCTAAAAATTTCGGATGTCAAATGAAATTTTCAAATGCCGCCTGAAATGATCAAATGCCCCCTGAAATTTTCAAGCCTTATGTGACTAACTCACTCAACGTTAGGCGCAAATAATAAGCAGTTTTTTACAATATATTGCACATGTTGTAATCTCTATGTTACTTAAGAACATTTACAAAACATGATCAATTGTTTACAAATACATACAAAACATGATCAATGATGAAATTCTTACAACTCACATTAACATATATAGTTAACATAAAAGTCTAGAATAAATTGTTTAGAAAAACTTAATTATCAATTCTTTTTTTCTTGAACTTTTTAAAGTGCAAACAAGTAGTCTTCATTCATATAACTTGAATAATCAAATGATTCAATCTCCAAATAAGGGTTTATCTTAAAATTGTTCATCTTCTTCACATTGTTCTTTGAATGAATTCTCTTCCTATATGGTTCTTCATATGATTCTTTATCTTCATTTGTTCTCCCTTGCCTTAAGTATTCACGTCAAATTCCGTACATTAGTAGAAACTTTATCATGGTACGTTCACGCGTAGTATACTCTTGTACCATACCATATCCATTCAAATGCATAAATAATTAGTTCAAAATGTTACCTCATACTTACAGTTACATAAATTTTAAAAAACAAACAGTAATATACACATATATATAACCAAACATCTACATATATATCAATATATACATAGTCATATTTTTGTGACTTTCAATGTAAGACGTATAATATGTCTTGTGAAAAAACCATCATAAACATGTCTCCCTCTGATAGCCATTGACGACCGTTAGATGAAATTTTTATTTCCCAATCGGACGATCTGCATCATCTTATGTTTCACACATGTTCCCCCTTGTTACACATATTCCTGCCTAAAGAAAGATTCGGTTACGTGACTTACTTAGTCTAAGTGTGTCATTTAAGATGTACATTTTAAGTGAGTTTGGCATAGATATTGCGACAAGTTTACGTCAAAGTAAGTCACAAAATGTGAACATAATTTTCGAACAAATTGAAGACACATGTGTAAACCCCATGTTAACACAAATACACTGTACAATAACACTACACGTCTTCATCCAAATATTTTGATCATCAATGTCGTCATCCTCATCTTTTTTGAATGTGTCTTCATCCATTTCACTTAAATAACATTCTTGATCCATGTTTTCATCTAGCTAGTAAGGGTTCATCTTACATGTTGCTCATTTTGATCCTTCTTCATCATATGAATCTTCTTGATCTTCTTCTTCATTTTGATCAAAAATGTTTGCAGTATTACTCTCTTGATACGGTTGAATGTGTGTTCATATATAATGAAATGCGTGTTCATGCATGCATGAACACTTTCAAAAGATCACACATCACGTTCAAAAAATCAAATGGGTCAAACATGGATCAAATGTTTACACAAGTGTGTTCATATATAATTAATTCCAACTCCAAGCTACAACAAAGTTTTTAAAGCTTCTTCAAAGCCTGATTTTGAGTTTATAAAATTTCCAAAATCAACATCACGTTCAAAAGATCAAATGGGTCAAACAAAGAATCAAAAACTAAATAATAAAACTTGTAATTCTCATTCATACTTTAGATTTAATTACGTACCTTTATATGATATCCAAAGCTAAGCTCATGACAGTTCGTCAAATTCGCCAACGGAATCTGTGTTCTGGGTTCTGATGTTCAAAATAAATGTTAAGATTACGCGACTTACAAAGCTCAATGGCAGTCATATAATACTTAATGGTTGGTGAACAACTTTAATTCTTCTGAATTCATCGTACAAAATTATTGCGTTGTCAGCAGTCCAAAAGACCATTATATGGTACTTTTAATTTTAACTTAAGTGACACAACATGAGCTGTCGCATAGTATGTTGTCACTTAAGACTGTCAAAGCCACTAACTTAAGCGCGTCGCTTTAAGTTTAGTCACTTAAGATGGACTTGGTGACAGACTTTGTCTTGTCACTTACCACTAGTCACATAAGTACTTTTACGTGATTGACTAATTTAGTCAGTCAGATAAGGTATCATAAGCGACTAATTCTTAAGCGACTTCGTCTATATGAGTCCCTTAAGTATATTTCTGGCATAGTGTATCTTTAAGATCTATATCATTTGCTGATCAGCTTCAAGAATATAACATCTAACAGGGACCTTGAAGGTCTTTTCCTCTCCATCTCTATAAACAAAAACAAAAGAGATCCTAAAATACAAGTACATGAGATATGAAGTTTCACCACAGAGTAAAATTAAACAATGGCGAGAATTTCAAAGCACAACGTCAATTGTCGTGAATATTGCGTACTATTACAATTCATCAATTTTCTGTTGTAAACTGAAAACACAACAACACACTATCTTTAGCAAATTAATTACTCACAGAACTTCATGCAGAAACAAGTTACACGCAGACGTTTTACAAAATTAAATTGTGTTTAACCTGACAATATATACTTCTATAGAATAATACAAAGCGATAAATATATTTACTAACTTTCCACTACGCCAGAAATACACTTAAGGGACTTATGTTGATGATGTCACATAATTAAAAGTCACGTAAGATGGCTTACTTGACTAACATAAATAGCAAGTCGCGTAATATATCTTATGTGACTAAAGCTAAGCGACAAGCATAAATTTGTCACTTTGGGGATGTAACGCGACAAATATCTAAGTGACAGCCCATAGTTTGTCGCGTTAGTATATTTTCAAATTGTCACGTACGCACTTTTGAAGCGCTGACGAAGTTATTACTTTCGTACGATCCGTTTCAGACAATTAAAATGTTTCAACAGCCATTTATGCCTTAAGCGACTTACATTGTTATATGTACGTAAGTCGCATAACACTACGCCAGAAATATACTTAAGGGTCCTAAATTGGTATATGATAGCTTCACTTCCAAATTTTTCATCATAGTAGAACAATCATGTGTAGATGTGTGTGATATGAGATGTTTGGTTATGAAGCTTCATAACTTTGAGAAGCTAATGTTTATTTTCTTGAATTGTATAGTTATGTTTAATTTTTGAGCATTCAAGTATGTTACTCATTATAGTTGAAAATTCAAGAATATATTGGATGAAGATATGCAATAAGTTTACATTTTATAAACTATTTATTGTAGATAATTTTATTTATTGATGTAAAAAGAAATTTCATCATATGCTCATGTTCACTTCATTACTTGTATATGTTGGTACTTAACATGGATACTAACATTGAATAAAGCATCTTGCAAAATGTAACATTTTCACTAAAAATCTTAATGCTTATGTGACTAACTCTGACCTAAGTTAGTCACCTAAGATATGAAAAATTCAGGCGGGAAATGAAAATTTCAAGCGGGGTGTGAAAATTTCATAGGAGATTGGGAAATTCAGGCGGGTATATCAAAATTGAAGGGTTTCATACTTCTCATTTCATTTCTCAAACTCATTCACACAACCCCAATTTCATCTTTCTCAAACTCATCTCCATCAACTCAATTTTTCATGTTTCTCAAACTCATCTCCATCTCCATCAACTCAATTTTCATGTTTCTCATACTCATCTCCACCAATCCTACCCCTCAAAAGCGTATATTTTACTCACTAACTTCTTCACTTCAACCTTCATCGTTAGTAATGAACCCTCATCAAACCGCACAAGATCACCAACCAATACCACTTTCATATGCTGCCGCCATATTTGCTAGGTGAAGTAGCCGCCACATTAGTTGCTCAAAGTAATGGTGTTGAAGGTGTATAAGTTGCCCAAAGTCATGGTGTCGAAGGTGGGTATGCTGCCCAAAGTCAAGTTGTTGAAGCCGCTTATGCTAGTTATGTTGCCGCCGCATTATCTTTTAATGTGTATTGATAGCACTTGTGTACGTCTTGTATTTGTGAAATATTTTGAGATTTTGAGACTTGATGTATTTGTTGAATTTGGTTTGAGTTCAATAAACTTGCAATTTAATAGTGAAACGTTTTTAAGCCATGTAATGGTTGATTTAGTTTTGGTCTTACGAACTATTTTGTAAGTTTTATTAGATTATAAATGACAATCTGATAACTATGTCACTTAAGACAGCAGTCTAATTTGACTCATATTTTATGCGACAATATGTGTTATGTCGCAAAATATTGCGATTTTATGGGACTAACATTGTTTGAGTCAGTCACGTAAATGGCTTGCGACAGTCCTTATGCGACTTACCTTATGTGACACCAACTGCATCCCTCCCAAGCATATATACATATCATCCCTCCCAAACATATATACATGTCATCCCTCCCAAGCATATATACATGCATCCCTCCCAAGCATATATACATGCATCCCTCCTAAGCATATATACATGCCATCCCACCCAAGCATATATACATGCCATCCCTCCCAAGCATATATACATGCATCCCTCCCAAGCATATATACTTCAAAATCAATTGTCTAACAATAATAACTACGTTTCCTTATATAGGGAAACAACAAAACTCTAAAACGAAAATAAAAAAATATTCGAAAATAATGGAAAAATACTAAAAATTCGAAATAAAATAGTAAACGACCGAATTTGCCCAAAAAACACCATACCACACGAGTAAAGCTCATGAATTCTGACGGGCTTGTCGTTCTCTTCGAAACAAGGTATTATGGGCTCAATTCTGACACCGGGAGCTCAAAAACTGCTAAAATGCACCTCTAACGTGCACCTTTTTAAGGTGATCCATTTTGTTCCAAAAACTCAGCATCCTCTGTTATGTATCAAGCGCTTTAATAAGTTAAATTATTTTTACTTTGTTTCAAAAAATTTAAATAAAATTTTGCAGTACACACATTCATTAATTTTAGACAGCGCTTATAAAAAAAGCGTTGTCGTATAGTAATAACAGCGTTTCACGGTATAAGCGCTGTTGAAAGTCATAATTTAGACAGCGCTTATAATAAAAGCGCTGTCGTATAGTAATAACAACACTTTTCATATAAGCACTGTCTAAATTAAGACTTTCAACAGTGCTTATACCTTAAAACGCTGTTAAAAGTAGAACTAGAGACAGCGCTTATATGAATAAGCGCTGTAGTAAACTTTTGACAGCGCTTCCTCATAAAACGCTGTGTTTATTTACCTTACAACAGCGCTTATTAATTTAAGCGCTGTTAAAAGTGTGTTTTTTTTAACAACGCTTATTTACAAGCATTGTTAAAGGCCTATTCTGTACTAGTGTTTCTTCGAGTATTTTATAAGTCAACAGTATATGTGCTTCTTTGGTCTGCATAAACCTCTTAAATAGACACATTACTAAAATCTTTATAGCAGTTTTGAATGTCCAAACGAAGTTCTTTTATTATTATTACTATTACAACTAGAGCTCTGAGAATGATTGGAATAAGAATGAGTGTAGCTTACTCTCTAATTTCCTCTCTTCCATATCATCATTGGTAGAATCAGTGGAAAAATGATTGTGTGCCGAGATTAGCTACAACCAGATGCTTTTGTAAAGAGCACACATTATGGAATGGTTCTAAGAAAAATGTAAGCACACGCACATAATAATGAACAAACTATTAGTCAGCATCACCAATGTGCTCACGAACAGTAACCAAATGTAGATTTAAAGCTGAGGCACCACTCCACTGAAAAAGAAATTATTTTTCAGCAGCTTGAGCAAGAAGGCAATACAGCAGTTAGGCTGAAACAAGGATCAGCAATCTAACTTACAAAAGAGTGAATAGATGGATTATTAGGGCTTTGCAGCTTTTGCAGTCCAGTGCTTGATATACAATTGGCTCCTCTTATAAACAGTAGAGGCTGTTATAGATTCTTACTGAATAATATATTTCGAGACAGGCTACCTCATCAGTAAAATAACCTAACACTTTTAAGACGTGATTCTCCAGTAGCCAAGACTCTCTAAAAAAGATGTGATTCTCACAATTCATTCAGAACCCACAAATTTTATTTTGATCAGAAAGTTCTGTTTGACGTTTAAGGGGCGGCACTAGGCCCCTTGACAACAATTAGATAATAACATGCAGCAAAATGTCAGTTTCTCTAAGCTATAAAAATAAGATTGCATACTTTTAGCGATCCCCCTCAGCATGTTCGATCCAAACCTCGTAAGCTGGCCATTTCCCTAGTTGAATGAAAACTTGTGTATCGTGAGAAAATAAAAATATTTCTAGACCCAAAATAAAAGATTCAAAACCACGTACATCAACCAAAAACTGAATCATCACAGCCAATCTCTAAACTAAGGATTGTATAAGAAATACCATAAACAAAAAACACTCAGTCCTCAAAACCCTAAATCCGAAAATATGATAATAAAGATCAATTACACATAGATGACGATTATCAGTGAAATAAAAAAATTGGGGAAATTTCAAACCCTAAATGTAATCTGTGTGCCTGCTTTGATCTGGTTGAAGAAGATCATATTGAAGATTGCTTGATGTCCAAGAAAGCTACAAGTTTAAATTTATTTGTTTATGAGTCTCATGTATGTAGTTACAAATACATAGTAGTATGGCGTCAATATGCAAATATGTAAAGTTCAAGACAAAACACACAGTCTGTTGTGTGCTGCGTCAGTCTGACACCTGCTGCAGCAGAGGTGTGCCTCATATTCTGTGTGTCTGCAGCAGGGTCTATAAAAGTGTCGGTCTGTCTTGTAGCTGGAGGTGTGATAGTGTGAGTGTGTCGAGTGTGAGTCTCCTGTGGTGTGTCCTGTGGACCAGGTGGTCTGTTGTAGAGAGAGAAGTGAGTGGTAGCTGGTGGTTTCGGCTAGAGGTTTGTTGTAATCTCTTGGTTCCACCTCCTTGAATCATCAATAAACTCCTGTTCACTTCTCACACTAGGACTTGCTCACTAGACTCGACTAAACTTACAGACACATAGTGGGTACAACCACGAAGGAGGTTTACAGGATCAAGAAATATGTATACAGAGTTTATGCACAAGGGGGAAGCTTTATTGATAGTAGGGAAGATTACACACCAAGGAGTTTCTCACACTAGGACTTGCTCACTAGACTCGACTCACTCTGGAAAGCTTGAGCTTATGGCTATGCCAAGCCCTCTATTTATAATATAGACTTTAGGGAATATCTTAAGGAATATTCCGTAAGATATTTTACAAACTTGCTCAGGAAGTCTCCCGAGGCTTACACACTAAGACACTCACTAGCTTCCTCTGGAAGCTACTAACAAACTTACTCCATAAGCTTCATAGTGAAACTTTTACTTTATTACCTTCGTGGAAACAATGAAGTATTCCAGAGAAACTTTGAGTCTTGAGGAGGTGTTGTCAGCCTTGAAATTTAAATTGATTGAAGCTAAGTCAGCAGGGGATGTTGCGGAGGGCTTAACTGTGCAGAGAAAGTTTGACAAACATGACAAGAAGTTTAGAAAACACAACAAAGGTAAGAGTCCTAGTGGTCAGAAAATGGAAGCTAAGCAGAAGAGCTATATATGCTTCCACTGTCACAAGGAGGACATTTCAGAAAAGACTGTCCTAAGTCAAAGAAGCAAGGGAAGAAACCTGTTCAAGCAGAGGTTTCGGTTGCTGAAGATGGGTATGAGAGTGTCGAGGTTCTTGTTGCAACAGAGAAGGATACCAGTGTCAAGTGGATCCTGGACAGTGGCTGCTCATTTCACATGACTCCAAATAAGCATTGGTTTGAGGTGTTTAAGCAAGAGGACGGTGGATGTGTTCTATTGGAAAACAACAAAGCCTGTAGAGTGCTTGGTATTGGGTCTGTGAGAATCAGAATGGAAGATGGAAGCACTAGGTTACTCACCCAAGTCAGGTACAATCCTGAACTGAAAAGAAATTTAATTTCTTTGGGAACTCTTGATGCTTTAGGTTATTCATTTAAGACATAAAAGGGTGTTATTAAAGTTGTCAGAGGTGCATTGATCAGGTTAAAGGGTGTTAGAACAAATGGCTTGTATGTTTTGTGTGGTGAAACTAGTATACCTGGAGAAGGCTACTTATTAGTGGAATCTAGAGATAAGACCATGCTATGGCATCTTAGATTGGGACATGTAGGAGAGCAGGGGTTGATAAAACTAGCAGAACATGGCTGTTTAGCAAAGGAATACACAGAACTGCTAGTATACTTGAATATATTCACTCTGATCTTTGGGGACCCTCTAGAGCTGAATCAATAGGAGGTAGAAGATATTTCATGACTCTTATTGATGATTACTCTAGGAGATGTTGGGTGTATTTTCTGAAGCATAAGAATGAAGCTGTTGATGTTTTTAAGACCTGGAAATTGTTAGTTGAGAATCAAACTAACAAGAAAATTAAGAGGCTTAGAACTGACAATGGGCTTGAGTTTCTGGACAAGACATTCTTGGATTTGTGCAAGTGTGCAGGTATTTCAAAGCATCACACAGTTCCTGGAAATCCACAACAAAATGGATTGGCTGAGAGGTACAATAGAACTATACTGGAAAGAGTGAGGTGTATGTTGTTCCAAGCTGGTTTGCCAAAGAAGTTTTGGGCTGAGGCATTGCAAACTGCCTGTTATCTGATCAATAGATGTCCGTCTTCTGCCATTGAATTCAAGACACCTATGCAGATGTGGAGTGATCATGATGTGGATTACTCAAAGCTCAGAATTTTTGGATGTGCTGCTTATGCACATGTGAAGCAGGATAAACTTGCACCTAGAGCACTGAAGTGTATTTTTCTTGGGTACCCAGAAGGAGTCAAAGGATACAAACTGTGGTGTTTGGAAGAAAATCATAAGAAGATTGTCTTAAGCAGAGATGTCACCTTCAATGAAAGTCATTTTCCGTTCAAGAAAATGGGAACCTTTGAGACTGGTGAGTGTAGCAGATCTCAAGTTGAGGTGGAGCTTGAAGGTGTTGCTTCAGAAAATGGAAATGATGCTGAAGCAGGTCAGGAGCAGACTGACAGAGCTGTTGAAGGCAGTGACCAACAAACCACTCCTAGGAGTAGAACTGCAAGGCTTCTAACTACCAATAGCCAGGGATAGAAAGAAGAGCTGGTGCAGGAAAAATCCAATCAGATTTGGATTTGAGGATATGGTGTCATTTGCATTCAATGTGGCTGAAGAAATTGATGAAAATGAACCAAGGTGCTTCAAGGAAGCAGTTCAGTCTGAGAACTGTGACAAGTGGATTCAGGCTATGAAAGAAGAGATGGCTTCTCTTAACAAAAATGAAACATGGACCCTGTTGACAAACCTGATCATAAGAAACTAGTAAGTTGCAAGTGGATTTTCAAGAAGAAGGAGAACATATCTGGATCTGGTGAACCTAGATGGAAAGCAAGGCTAGTGGCCAGGGGTTTTTCTCAGCAAGAAGGTGTAGACTTCAATGAGATTTACTCACCTGTTGTGAAGCATAGATCAATCAGAATGCTTTTGGCCTTGGTAGCAGAAATGGACTTGGAACTTGAGCAGCTTGATGTCAAGACTGCTTTTCTGCATGGAGACTTGGATGAAGTGATCTACATGACACAACCAGAGGGCTTTGAAGTTGGAAATCCTGATAAGAAGGTATGTCTGCTTAAGAAGTCTCTGTATGGTCTGAAGCAAGCTCCTAGGCAGTGGTACAGAAAGTTTGATGAGTTCATGCTGAAAGTAGGTTTCAGGAGATCCAGTTATGATTGGTGTGTCTACTTCAAGAAATCTGCTGAAGGGTGTTATATTTATCTGCTTCTCTATGTTGATGATATGCTGATTGCTAGTAAACAGAAAGAAGAGATAAGTAAACTGAAATTGCAACTGAATGAGAGTTTCGAGATGAAGGATCTGGGATCAGCCAAGAAAATCCTTGGGATGGAAATTACCAGATTCAGAAAGCAAAGGAAGTTGTTTCTGTGTCAGTCTGGTTATTTGAAAAGGGTTTTGCTCAGATTTGGTTTTGAGAATGTGAAGCCAGTTAGTACTCCATTAGCAAATCATTTCAAACTAAGTGCAGATCAAGCTCCTGTTACTGAAGAGGAAATTGAATACATGAAGGGTGTTCCTTATTCCAGTGTAGTAGGGTGCTTATGTATGCCATGGTCTGTACTAGACCTGATTTGGCAAATGCTGTGAGTTTGGTGAGTAGGTTTATGGCTAAACCTGGTAAACAACATTGGTTTGCTGTTAAATGGGTGATGAGGTATCTGGCTGGGACATTTGAGAAGGGTTTGATGTTTGGGAATTCTGAAGCAGGTGGAGCTTTGGTGATGGGCTATGTTGACTCTGATTTTGCAGGAAGTTTGGACACTAGGAAGTCTCAAACTGGATATGTGTTCACAATGTTTGGAACTGCAGTGAGTTGGAAGGCTTGTTTACAGTCTGTTGTGGCTCTATCAACAACAGAGGCTGAGTATATGGCTATAACTGAGGCAGTTAAGGAAGCATTGTGGATGAGAGGTGTAGTGACTGAGCTAGGACTTGTGCAAGAAATGTCATATTTTCTGTGATAGTCAAGGGGCCATTCATCTCTCGAAGCATCAAGTGTTTCATGAGAGATCAAAACACATTGATGTGAGGCTGCATTTTGTGAGGAGAGTCACTGAGTCTGGGGAAGTGAAGCTGGTGAAGATATCAACTCTGGAAAACCCAGCTGATGCTTTCACAAAGACAATACCTGCTGAGAAGTTTGAAAAATGCCTAGGGCTTCTAGGCATTGTTCTGAAACACTGAAGATAAAGTGTGAGTGGAGTTTGTTGGTGGGATGGAAGGAGAGGAGCAGATCAAGCAGTCAAGGTGGAGATTGTAATCTGGTGCCTACTTGATCTGGTGAAGAAGATCATTTGAAGATTGCTTGATGTCCAAGAAAGCTACAAGTTTGAATTTATTTGTTTTGAGTCTCGGTATGTAGTTACAAATACATAGTAGTCTGGGGTCATGTTACAAATATGTAAAGTTCAAGACAAAGCACACAGTCTGTTGTGTGCTGCGTCAGTCTGACACCTGCTGCAGCAGAGGTGTGCCTCATATTCTGTGTGTCTGCAGCAGGGTCTATAAAAGTGTCGGTCTGTCTTGTAGCTGGAGGTGTGATAGTGTGAGTGTGTCGAGTGTGAGTCTCTTGTGGTGTGTCCTGTGGACCAGGTGGTCTGTTGTAGAGAGAGAAGTCAGCGGTAGCTGGTGGTTTCGGCTAGAGGTTTGTTGTAATCTCTTGGTTCCACCTCCTTGAATCATCAATAAACTCCTGTTCACTTCTCACACTAGGACTTGCTCACTAGACTCGACTAAACTTACAAACACATAGTGGGTACAACCACGAAGGAGGTTTACAGGATCAAGAAATATGTATACAGAGTTTATGCACAAGGGGGAAGCTTTATTGATAGTAGGGAAGATTACACACCAAGGAGTTTCTCACACTAGGACTTGCTCACTAGACTCGACTCACTTTGGATAAACACCTTTTTGTTGAGCTTTGGTGTTTTATATTGAATTTTTTTGTTAAGCTTTTACGTTTTGTTTCGTTTTATATTAACACTATGATTTTAACACTATTATTTTCTTGCAGATTTGTCGAATTTTTGTGATAATGTCAAAGAGAATGTGACAAATTCAAGACGAGCACCGAGTTCAGCATGAAGAAGGCTAGGGTTTTAGTAAAAAAATTGATTTCAATTTCATTGTAATATTACGATTTAAATAACATTGATTGCCTTTTAAAGCGGTTTTAATTATTATTAAATTTTAATAACCGTTTTTTCTAATCCCCGAAAATATTATAATAAATATCTTATTGCGAAATATTTAACAGCACTTTAATTTGAATTATTTAATATTCGAATTATTTTAATTTTCTAATTATTAAAATAATAATTATTTTACAGCGCTTAAAATAAAAACGCTGTGTAATATGTTAATTAAACGACCTCATTTTTTGTTTTACCCGTGGTTGTGAGTTATTATTTTTAACAGCGCTTTTTTCTTGATCTTTAACAGCGCTTTTTTCTTGATCTTTAACAGCGCTTCTTGAAGCGCTGTTGAAGCGAGTGTTGTGTAAATCTCCGATTTATAACAGCGCTTTTTTTAAAAATGCGATGTTGTTTATAGGCATTTTTAACAGCGCTTAATAATAAATAAGCGCTGTTAAAAATGCTTATAAACAACAGCGCTTTTTATAAAAAACGCTGTTATAAATCAGTGATTTACAACGGCACTCGTTTCAGCAGCGCTTCAAGAAGCGCTGTTGTATAGCAAAAACAAGTGCTGTTATAAATCTGATCTGTAGTAGTGAATCTCTTGGTTCCTCCTCCTTGAATCATCAATAAACTCCTATTTGCTGGACTAGTCTAGCCACCCAGAGTGTGGCTAGGAAACCAGGGTAAATCTCTTGTGTAACTGTTAGGACTCGTTCAGTGGCCCTTGTCATTAGGACAGACTTGGTGCATGAAAGGAAGAGGACTTTCAGATTGGTGTTGGTCAAAGAGAGCATTCCGGCAGATTTGAGGAATCGTCATCTAGCGGGCATTTTGGGGCAATGTGGCTGGGTGATGACATTGGAACTCAGTGGGACAGCTCAAGGCAGCTCAAAGGGTCTTGGAGGAGCAGCATTGGTGGTCCAAGGCAGCTCAGGAGGTCACTTGGCAGCTGGTGCAAAGTTGTGGGCAGATAGTGTGCATTTCAGGGAGCTTGCACTACACCATTTTACCCCTTATGCAACGTTAGAAAATTTGTTGTCTACTGTCTAAAAACGTGGCCTAAAATGAAACGCAACGACCCGTCGTTGCATAAGTGAACGTTGCTTAACCCTCGTTGCATCGATTTATGCAACATGTACAATTTTGTGCATGTGGCATAAAGTATATCTTACGAGACAAACAAAGTATGTTGCAACGAAAACGTGGCATAAGCCTTATATTATGCAACACACAATTTATAGTATTATACAACACCCAGTTCTAGTTTTTAATTGACACAAATTAACAAATTATATGAAACTAATACAACATTTTAAAACCATGTATTTATATATTAAAATAGTTACATAAATCTTGTATACACAAATTCCCTACATCCAAGATTTGGCTTTGGATTATACAATAGTGTAGTCCCAAAGGCAGTAGCTTGCCGGATTTTCACTATGATTGAACTCCATATTTCTTGGAGATGGGTCATGGTAGACACTCCTGATCTCTCTGCTACTCTTATATTTTAGCTTTCATTGTAGATAGTCTTCCCTGAAGAGCTTCAAGCTTTCTCCTTTGAAACCTCCTTTTGCATACTTCACATAAAATCCAATTGTGGACATCAAAGATTTGGGTGATAGAGTTGTTGCTTAAGCAGTTAGATCTGCAAGTTCAAACTTGATTAAATTAGGGAAATCAATGTCCAGTAGATATAATCAGATTAACATTTGACAAGGAAGACATGGCACAAGCAAATGAAACTTTCTGAAAAGTTTGAGGCGAATCAAGAAGACAAAATAGAATGAGATACTAAGCAAACTATGAGAAAGCAACTAAATTTTTTTAAATTGCATCCACCATAAATACAGTTAGATTCAAAGCAAATTATGAAAATAGTCTAGTCATGTAAAATCGAAGCTTCACCTGAGTAAGGCTCCAACACTCACATCCTCTTGACTCATTCACGAATTCAACCGCCGCTTGACCGAATCTCGTCATCTCGTCATTTTCGGAGAGGAGGCTGGAAAAACTACAGGGAGGATGTAGTCGAGGGATGGTGAGATATTAGGGTTGTTCTATTCGGTCGGATGTTGATGGAATTGAAAATTGGATAAGTTTTGAGCGGCTAAGGTTGAGGGGAAGAGTAAAGGTCGGAACAACTAGGGTTTCTTAGTCTTTCTAATTTGTGATATTTCATTTTAAAGTTAAATTTTTTAATATTGCCTCCCTCAAATTTTCACTTTCCCCCCACAAATTTGATAACTCTTCTTATAAATTCACTTGGCTCCAAAACCAAAAAATAACAGGGGGAATTCAAAAATTAATTTACTTTTAGTGGGACTTACCAAAACTGTGTCCAATTAAATTGATTGTAATTTAAATTTAAATTAAAGATTTAAAGTGTTCAATTTAGTTTGAATATTTACCAAAATGTGAAATACAAAGGAAATCTAAAATATGACACTTAAAGAAAGTTAGAGATTTTATATTTTAGAAGATACTCAAGTCTTTACGAAATTTATTAGTACTTTCCATTGAAAGATTTTCAAATAATTTTTTATTTTTCGTGATGAATTAATACTATTAAATACAATGCCTCAACATACAAAATTCTCACTCGCATATCTTGTTACCTTTTACTAATTAAGGTATGTAAATTTGCTTAATTTGCTTAACTCATAAACAAAAGGCCCAGCTATATATTTTAGTTATTATTAATTAGGACTCCATTTTCTTGAGATATAGTCTTTTTATTATAAACGAACAATGTACCATTAGGTTTTAATTTCCATCCATTTTATGATATTTCCCATGTCGACACATTCTTGTTTACTCTATTCAAGCTCGATTCCCTCAAAGTTGCGTACATCTATTCTTGATTAAAGGATCCAAACTTTTATCATATACTACAATTATGAATCAAACCAAGCTTGCAGGATATAACATTTGCATTTAAGTAATTGAAGGATTCAAAGATCTCTCAATATAATTATTTGTTGCATTGTTACATAAACTCACCAATCACAATCAATGATACGATACAACATATTTAGTACAATTTGCGTTTGACTTTTCAATGAAAATTCCAACATGATGTATTTTATACGACATGATTTCTGTTGTGACAAAAGATATGTCGCTTCGATCAACTTTATGCAACACATCATCATTGTGCCATTGTCGAATGTGGCTTAAGGTGTTTTTATGAAAATTTCAATTTCTTTTAATTTAATATTTTTAGCCTTTTCTAACATATGCCACATAAAACAATGGTTGTATTGATTTTTGTTGCACAAGTGTCTTTATGCAACGACATTCTTATGCAACAATGTATATTCGCCGCATATGCTTTATGCAACAATAATTATATACCACGAATTGCCATTTTCGTTGCATAATGGGTAAAATGGTGTAGTGTTGTCTTTGGAGAATCAGCTCGGGAGAGTTCTGATCAGCTTGGGGCAGCTGGACCAGCTGGATTGGCAGCTCAAGAAGCTCAGCTAAGCTTGTGGAGCAGCTGAAGGAGCTGGAGGTGTGAGCTCAGTTCACTAGCTAGAGTGGCAGCTAGTTCAGTAGCTAGTAGTCAGCTAGTGGGCAGCTCGGGTGGACTTCTTGTTAGAGCTTGGTGGCTGACTTTGGGATGTGATCAAAGGGGACCAGGACATTGGGTTATCATGGCACATATGTATATGACATATGAAGAGTATGGTCGGACTTTGGTGGCCAACATAAGCTATGCAAAGTATGTGGATAAGGAAGTTATTCATGAAGAGTTTCCTTATCCACTTGGAGGGAGTAGTTAGGGTTTCTTTGTATAACTTGAATGTAATGTCCAGCAACCTTCATGGGGCATGAAACCTGTATTAATAAGTCCCTTAGACTGTATTTTGTATGAATGGATGAATAAAGAAAGCTTTGTTAAGTGTAGTGTATGGTAGGAGTAGTAGTAGATTAACTCGGGGGCCTTGTTCCATCTTCGATACAAGGGTGGAATCCAGGCATTGTTGCCTATTGTATCATCTGGTTTTTAGTAGTTTAGAGGATTAGTAGCAGGTTAGGAAGAAGGTTCTTAACAGTAACTGAGTACTGCTTTAGGTCTATTTCAAGTCTGTTGCAGGTTGTTGTTCTGAGCTGTTTCCGATGGATTGGGGCGTAAGCTTCTACACTAAACATACCTCAACTCGGCAATTAATCTCGCTGATTGCTCGACAAAAGGGGTTTAGGGTTTACCTAATAACCAATTGGAAGCTGCACACGGCGTCGTTTTACGTCACTCAACAAACAACACATTGGACCGGTCAATTGATTTCCTAAATTCGTAACTGGGCCGATTTCCTAATTTCGTAACTGGTTTTTAAATTGCTTAATTCCAACGGCTAACGGATTTCTAAAAAACAGAATTTAGAAACATTCTTGCGATCATGTTTTTCTTATAAATACATAACCAGCAGAATTGCGTAGTTAACATTCTCAATTGCTTAACATTCTCTTGATTTTCGATTTCATACCAAGATTCATTCACTGATGGCTTTTCTCATCTACAACACTGATATGGTTGTTCACCAGCGGCCGCATGATGTCAGTTTGCAAGAAGAGTCTATGGAGGAGGAGTTTACTTATATCACTGTTGATTTGAGGTTAACGAATGGAGGAAATTATAGGCGAACTGATATCTGTTTAGACGAGTTGGTTATGTCGGCTGGGGAATACTCAGTTTCGAATATCCGTAATGAGTTAATTGAGTTGGGAGTCCCTGCGTCCAGTCATCTCCCAATTATTGTTAGTCTGTTTGAGTTTATTCGTAGTGAAGTCTTGTTAGGTCCGACGGTGTCTGTGATGATTGAGATGAATATTGAAGAGGTTGTCAGGCATGGGGTGGATATGCTGCTGATTGGGAGTATGAATGATCAGTCTGCACTACTAGATGATTATGATTTTACTCAACTTGTTGAGGAGCTGATGAGGCGCCGTAGAGAAGAGGATGATCTTGACATGGCAGTGACTCAGTCCATGGAGGTGTATTCCAGTCCTACTAATGTTCCGGCTAGTGCAGCGGCTATTGCTAGATTGGAGAAGGTGGTTCAAAGAGGTGAAGAAGAAAGTGATCTCTGCTGTGTAATCTGCTACGAAGACGGAAAGGAGGAGTTTGTAAGAATGCCGTGTTTGCATGAGTTTCACCACAAGTGTCTAGTAACATGGCTTACAACCAGCGCTTCATGCCCTCTCTGCAGGTTTAAGTTGCCCTGCTAGCTGATCACTCACAGTTTTGCTGTTGCATTCCACTTTCATGTAACATCTGTAGAGTCTGAGTTTCATTGTAGTGGAAATTATAGGAAAGTTTGAACATATATGTATTCTCCAAAGCTGATCAAACAAAGTTGATATTGTCTGGTAATATTCATAATAGAAGTCATTTTTTTGTAAACAAGGAAATTACTTAGGTGGTACAATATGGTGAAATTTTCTTATTTCAAAATGAAACACATAAGGATTTATACTAAGCTATATACAACTAGATGTTCAACAGGAGCGAAACGAGAGACTTTCCACTCTGTTTGATGACCCATACACATACACTTTCTAATGATCTGGTATTACTGTTAAAACTAACTGAGACTCAATCAAATATATGAACTCGCTTAAACCAATTAAGCAAATCTTCAGCCATCTCAAAGAGTATCCAGTTTGTCGTTGAAAACCAAGTAGAGATGGCAACTTAGCAAAAGCATCCAGCTCTTGGTCATTACACTCCAATTTGTTCACCAGTTCCATAAACATTAATGTGTTTTGTCCTCCTGTGCATAATTGGATTCTTTGACGATTCGATTGAGTAAGTATCATCAGGGATAAATTCAATGCAGTGGCCTTGTAAACTGAAAAATCATTTGCAGGGGCTGCATCAAGAATAATCCATCCAACAGGGACCTTGACGGTCTTAGATTCTTCCGTTTTCTGTCCACCAAAGTAACAAAGATCCTACAAGTGCAACAAATCAAATATGAAATTTCACCCAAAGTATACTCTACAAGTAGGTCAGAGTTTCAAAAAACATTGTCCTTCGTATTGAATATGATTACAATTCATAAATTTTTTATGTTGTAAGGAAAACACAGAACATACGTGTTGACATGAGTTCCATATAGATGTTTAACATAAAACAAGAAAATCGGGTTTAACATGAAAATACATACTTCTGTAGAATAATAAGAGACAAAGAATATACTTAATAGCTTTTTATAAGTCATAACACAAAAGTACAGAAAATCAACAACTTGTGTACTTCTTTGGTTTGCATTAACCTCATAAATAGTCACATTACTTACATTTATGAAGCAGTTTCCAGGGTCCGAACGAAGTTCTTCTACTTATTATTATAACTAAAGCCCTGAGAAAGCTTGTCATAAGAATAAGCATAACTGACTCTTCAATTTCCTCCATACATCGTCATTGGTAGCACCAGTGGAGAAATGATGGTATGACAAGAATGATGTACAACCAGATGATTTGTAAATAATGCAAAGTGAGCTGCAATGTATAAAATGACAACATATTATGGAATGTGTCAGAGAAAAATGTGAAGTATAAGGA
The DNA here is from genome assembly GCA_006409495.1 of Sedum album. Lineage (NCBI taxonomy): Eukaryota > Viridiplantae > Streptophyta > Magnoliopsida > Saxifragales > Crassulaceae > Sedum > Sedum album. The sequence continues at coordinate 52,555 of QZGG01000488.1, forward strand.
ACCAACAAGGTGAGATCACTGACCAGCGATGACTAGGAGTTCCGTTTAAGACAAAGACTGCGTGTAAATGCATCAATAACCACAACATACTACTTAAGAGTCCAGATTTAGACTGTCATTGATGGTCGTTTCCTCCCCAATGATCCTACAAGCACATGAAATCATATATGAACTTTCACCCCATATTATTACAATTCATAAATTTATAATTTATAAAGAAAACACAGAGTACACTATCTTTAGCAAATAATTACTCACAGAAAACACAGTAAACATCATGTTTAATCTGAGAATATATATTTTTTGTAGAATAATAAGATATTAGATAATAATCAACAACATATGTGCTTCTTTGGTCTGCATAAACCTCATAGTTAGTTACAAACTATCATTTATGTAACAGTTTCCAATGTCCAAGCGAAGTTATTATTTTACACTAGAACTCTAAGAAAGATTGGCAAAAGAAAGAGCATAGCTTACTCTTCAATTTCCTCTACCATCCTCATTGGTAGCACCAGGGGAAAATGATTGTGTGCCGAGATGAGCTACAATCAGATGCTTTTGTAAATGAATGCGCGGTAAGCTGCAAAGTATCAAATGAGCACATATTATGGAATTGTTCAGACTAACAATGTACGCATGCCCAACAATTGGTCACCAAAGTGCCCACTATCAGTAACCAAAAGCAGATTGAAAGCTGAGGCACCACCCCAGTTAAAATCAATACTGATTCAGTAGCTTGAAGTTGAACATTCTTCGTGAATAAAGTCCAATATAATTAAAAGCAAGTAACCTCATCAATAAAATACTGAATTTTTTATTGAATCCCAGTAGTTAAGGGTCACTCAAAAGATGTGGTACTTCTAAATTCATTTCATTTAGGCCTCTTGCCAATGAGTAGATGATAACAGGCACAAAATTCCCAAGTCTCTAAGCTAGAAAAATAAGAGGGCGTACTTATAGGGAGTCCCGCTCGGCAAGCGAGCTCCACGCCTGGCAATTTCTGTCAACCGTAAACATGTTTTTTGAGAACATAATGATGTCTGCGTTGCTAGATCCAAAATAAAAGATCAACACGGCTAAGGACATTCCATTTGATACTGTAAACAAAGAAGCAATGAATCCTTAACAACCCATAACCTGCAAATACAAGCAGATTCATAAAAAATAACAGTAAGAATAAATATCTACCTGGAGAGGCAACTAAACAGAAGTAGATGAAACCATAGAGATGACGATTACGAATGAAACTAAAATTGGTGCATTAACAAACCCTAGACATACCGATTAATCTCGTAACTGCTCGACGAACGGGCTTAATGGTTTAACGGCTTACTTCAGAAATGTTTATAGAGCGACAAACTCTGTCATTTCTCCAAAACTTATTTTCTTTAGACTTTTTTATTTTTTATTTGGAGCTATTTTGTACAATCGTACAATGGGCCGGATGAGTCCGATTCAAAAACTTCAAGTCTAGTCCTAGCCTAACTATAGAGGAATCATAATTGTAAAGCTCTTCTTGAGTCTTAAGCCCGGTATCAATAAGGCTTTTTAATGAGCATGTTGGCCTCAAACTTAAATTTATAATAATTTCTTGTAAGCCCCTTTAATGCAATTGAAATATAAAACTATATAGAACAAGTGAAAGTAGTTATACATAAGCGTTAAAAGAAGTTGATTAAGTATGACAAACAAGCGTATAAATACGACTTATGAATGAGGTCGTCTCTGTAAGGTGAACCTATATATTTTTGACAAATTAGCAACTTTTATCAACTCCTCTGTACGTTTAGACAAGTTGAATGTGGCTAAAATTTGGAAATATTTTGGAAACTTAGCATTCTTTCAATGGTCAAATTTTTTTTGAAATATTATTGGGAACTTAGCATACTTTCAAAGGTCATAATTTTTGGTTAAATATTCACGCAAGTTAAGGTCCGGTAAAGGCTTAATAACTTACACATATATTCCGGTAAAGGTCTATATGATATTATTACCCAACCTAGTCTATTTAACCACGAATCCGGTAAAGGTAGTGATTAACTATTCTAGTGCTACTCCTATCATTCACTGTAACGTACCTCTGATAGTTTAACGATAGATAATAGAGTATATAATTAGGTCTGCGGGTAAAGGCTTCGCATAACTATCTAAACTAGTTATCATGCAAGTTTGCTCGGAGTAATAATACTAAACAGGTCATGCATTAAGAATAAAACCTTAAAACATATCATTCATAGATTAAAGTCTAAACTGAATTCAGAAAGTTAGCTAGACATGCTGAACATATTCATCTCAATATTCATATGAAAACAACAATTAGAAATTCTATAGCTTAGTGCGCGCGTCGTCAGTGCGCGTCTCAGTCTTGCGCCGGCAGATCTGTAATCTTCCCTTCGAATCTGCTCCAATTCGCCTCTTACGCAAATATGTACATGTCTGGTGTTTCCTGATAGCTGGGTATTTATACTCTTGCCTTCTAGGGTTTCCACGAATAACTAGGCAAGAGAATATATCCTAATCACTAAAAATCAGCTTTGGAAATATCTTTATCTCTAAATTCCAGACTTAGAAATATTCTTTGCGCGTGATGACGTCATCGCTCCGGATATTTCGCTGATTGCTGACGTCATCGTTTTACTCTGCTTATGCGCGACCCATACTCGCGCGTCACACTGCTCGCGCGCTAGTTGGTCTTTGGCTCTTTGTCACTTTGTTGTCTTCTGTTCCGAGATTCAGCCTTCTTGCTGCACTTTTGTTCTAACTCTTCTAATCAACCTGAGATACAAAACTATACCAAAAGCGTAATCTTATATTAAATATGTTAGAATCTAAGCAGTGTAAAGGACCTAAAACAGCATACAAAAGTGCTCTGTCACCCGGTCAATCCATTTCCTTCCGTATCTAAAAAATATAATTTGGAAACATTCTCCCAGTCTGCTCTTTATTATAAATATAAAAGCGTTAATAACACTACTCTTTGGTATACAATTCTTAATGATATGATGTCACTAACATATTTTACATTTTTTAATAAATTATTCAAATAAATAGGCAGGGGTGTGACTGAAAAAAGTAAGAGGTATATAGAGTATAAATTTGTGGCTTCAGAAAAAACCAGTTAATAGAGTTCATTAGGCTTTCTATAAGTATAAATTCTCTCGATTTTTGAATTCATTCTAAGGTTCACTAATCTGGCTTCCTTATATGTCCCACCTAGTTACGGTACTCGTATGGTTATTCACGGGCTTTCAGAGGCTAATAGTTCGGAAAAAGATGATATGGAGGAGGAATTTATGTTCATCACTATTTTTTCATCACTGTTGACCTGCGCCGTTTCTTGAACGAAGGAAACGAAAGATTTAGTTCTACAGTTTGTGGTAGAACTTGTCACAGCTGTTGTTTTGATAAACATAAAATACTGAAAATAAATGCAATGACACAAATATCTGGTAACCCACTTCGAGAAAATGTGTCTATACGTGTGGGGGAATTATTCCAACTCCAACAAGCAGCAATCCACTAGTAATGATTGGAAAACGAACTGCAAACTTGCAAGACTCCCTCTTCAAGCCCTTCTACTACAAACTTGTCTGGATGCGCATTGAGATCCCCTCAATGTCAAGCTCCCGCTTTATGGCTTGTCACGGCAGCCTCTGTTCTCCTGAAAGGTGATTCGTCATCTACAATATTCTCCCGAGCTACTGGCTTCCTCCTGGACAGCTAGGACATGTCCTTTGCAATGATCTCCTGAAGCACTGGTCTCCTCCTTGATGATTTAGGAAAGAAATCAAAATAAATTTTAGCAATATTCTAATAACTTTTAGGATTAATCGTACAAGAAGAAATTCACGTGTGACAACGTCATTATGTAAGACGGTGAGACTCGATTATATCATGTGATCTGCATCAATCCAAGGGTTAATGTTAATAATCATGCAACTCAATCACCCCCGCAATCTATGCATACTAATTACAAAATTTAAATTCAAAACATCAAAATCGTTAGAAATTAAGAAATATTACAATACTGTCTTACCGTCTTAATATAAAGCTATTGTTACTCTTGATTTCAACTCTATTTGAATATATTTAAATATCTTGTAGGGAGAATAAGGTTCAAGGAGGACACTCACTTATATGCAGGACATAAGGACATCATCTCGTCCGTTTTTTAATAAATTAAATGACGAGATGAAAGTACAATCTGGACAACTTGATCTTTATGCCTTTTCAGCTTGTACAAAATGCATATGATGTCTAAACGAAAAAAGTCTCTAGTTAGCGTCAAAATCAGATTTACTGATTTAAATGGTCAAAACAGCGTCAATAACTCATAAGAGGTGCATGCTCGGGTACGGGGTACCAGTCATACCTGACCCACCCGACCTATTAAACTATTTGGCCGATTTTCCTCTGACCCGGTCGGAGTATTCGGATACCAGACTAACCCGACCCATCCAACCTATTAAACTATTTGGCCGATTTTCCTCTAAACCAGTCGGGGTACTTGGATACCAGACTCACCCAATCCACCCGGCCTAATGTAAAAACTGCTGAATTCCATCTGCTGAGGCTGAATACCCGAGTGTCCAGACATACTCGACCTACCCGACCTACCTGACCTACCCGACCTACACGACCTACACGACCTACATACACATTTCTAAAGGTGTATTCGATTTGATTTTTATAAGCTTTAACATTGTGTAATTGTATTTTGATTTCAATATATTATGGATGGATTTCTTGACAATGGATTGTGAGTAGTCTCATGTTTCAAGATCTAATGGACCTTGTTTGATGCATTTAAAACTCTTGTGTCAGTTTAGATGAGAGATGAAATGATTTGTGTTCTTACTCATATGTTAATAACAATGCATACTAGATGTTTGACAAAATGCTTGTATGAACATAAGTTGCTCTAAGTTTCATATTGAAAGATAGGAATTTAGAATAAATCATTAGGAAGACTACCTAATTGCTTAGTGACTACGGAAGTAGCACTATAGATTAGAAGAGTAGGCTTTTGCTGTATCCGGTCTTTCACATTGATCACCATAACGAAAGTTCGTGATTAATGTGATGGTATCGAGCAAGTCAACAAATCGGAAGAGTGAGACTTGAATCATTGAAATCAAAACTCAAAGTTGGCGAAATCTTGTTTTGAGTTACGATTAATAGTCAACTTCAAATCAGTAGACATTTCATCATATTACTCTTATGATCATTATTTTTTTTCTTATGATCATTGTTTTGATGCATTAGACTAGAAAAATTGAATTTTGAAATCTATTCTATTTAATTGTATCTCTTTGATTAGTCACATTATCAATCCTCCAAAGAAAAACAAAAATATTGAGAGCTAGCTAGATTGAAACTAATCTTTAAATAGTGAACAAGCTTAAGTTTGCTCTTTCGACGATCCGAATACTTCGATTTATAAAATATTTTTGAATTGCATTTGGAATCTTTTAGTCACAGACTTTGAGGTACAAAAATACGCAATGTCAGCTACATGCTTCCAAGCTTTCAACCCCTAGCTTCCAAGTTTGCTCTATCAACTATTGAGATTATGTTTGCCTCTTACTTGAGTAATCAAAATACTATGATGCAAGAAATACACTCAAAGATTGATCACTTAGTTGCTTAGAATCAAATATTGATCACTTATTTTCTTGTAATAAAACTAATAGCCGTTGAAGTAACTAGTATGAATTTTGTTTTGATGTTTTTTTGGTCATTTAGTTTATTGGCTTGTCAAGATGGCATACCATGTTTAACCATTCAAATTTTGGATTTGTTACATATTGATAACAAATCCTTAAGAATTAGAAAATTGACGTATGTTGTTGGAGTGAAAGATTCGAGGACATGTATCTTTTAGTAAAACGGAAGGGGATGATTTCAAACGTTGATTTTTATCAATCCTACGATTGATATTTGTAACTGTCAATCACCAAACGCCTATGGTTTTTGCAAATCCAACCGCCTAATTATATAAAAACCAACTTTAATCTCAACCGTCGAATTAATCAAATCAACGACCAAGATTACGTCTTTATGCCTCACAAAATTTACATGTCTCTAAAACACAACTCGTTTGTTGAAATATTTGATTAACCTAAAATACAAGTATTTTATATAAATAAAATAACGTCTTGTTCAATTTTTTTCAACATATCAATGTGTCCTCGGTAACAAACTAAGTTTGGTAACACAAAATCTAGTCACAAAAGGTAAATACATTAACTCTGTTTAGTGTTGTTTGGTATAATATATGAATGGTACACATTAATTAAATGCGTTCAATCCACTTCTATTATTCATGAAGATAAATGAAACAAGTTGTTAAGTCAACTTAGATATACCAACTTTGTTCTATACCATTATGATTTTAAATGAGTTCCTTATGATAACAAAGCAAATGGTAAAAGCATCATGTTGAATTTTTTAAAACATAAATGCAAGTGCATCAAATAGGGAAACAAATATCTATTATACCTCTTAATATCTTTTTTACTTGAGTTTTGTGTAAGTGAAGTTGTTACACTGATTTTTTGACATTTTAAACAATAGATATCTCAAAATTTATAACAATCAACGTCATTATATATCATAATGTGTCCAAGAGTTTGGTTCTAGAGGGACATTTAAGTTTTGTAAGACACGAAGACATCATCTAAACTGTTGATTTTGATTGATTTAACGGTTGATATTAAATTGATTTTTAATTAAAATAGGTGGTCGGATTTGTAAAATACACGGGCGGTTGAGATTGACGATTATGAATATGAACCGTTGGATGGGTAGTAATGAAGGGTTGAGATAATGTCCTTCCGTCTTACAAAACTTTAGTTGTCTCTCTAGAACCACTTCCATGTGTCCAATAATACTATATATGTGAAGTTACAAATAACAAATAAAGACAAATAGTTTTACAAATGAGAATCATGTATTCACGCTATTTGTCGATTAGCATTTTTGAATTCGGTATGCTACTAGTTTATCTCTTCGTTACCCCTCAACTTTTGGTATCTGATAATCCTCTCGTGAACCATATTTGTAATAAAACTTATTTTGTCCGTTTTTGTAAACATGCATTGTCTTCTCATACTATGACCCCTGATGTTGATATTAAGGGTCTTGGATTTATATCAATGTCATCGGTATCTAAGTATGCTACTGCAACAAAGAATAAAATTGTACACATGAAAGTAAACATAAGAGATCCTGTCCAGTTGGAAAGACTTTATGATTGTGAAAGTAAGTTTAAAAATGTGGTAGCTAATATGGAGATAGCTTCAAAGAGTGGGCCGAGGATAATTACATTGGAACAAAAGAAATTGTTGGAAAAAGCTATGATGAAATAATAACTTGCGACTATCAAACTCCAAAGGGGGATTTACCTTTAGATGTAAAAATCCACAATTTGAAACTGTTATTGATAATTGTTGAGACAATCTGTGACAATCCTCACGCTCCTAACTAGATTAAACTATAAATCACATGTATTCCACAAACAAATAGAGAGCATAAGTCTCGGAAATTTTAATAAAAGAATTATCTCAAAAAATTATTTTCTAATAAAAGAACATAAATAGGAGTTTAAAGTGGGACTAAATCCAGAAATTTTATTTATAACTTTCTTTATACACAATAGTTATACATCAATTGTTGCATTTGGTTTGTTTAATGCCCCACATTGCATTTTGTATATATTAGACATGTTAAATTGAACAGTACAAACCACCATAAAACATAACGATAATCGATAAAATTGTTTAAGGAAAATAATTAAATATCATCCCTGAGATTGGTCGTTATAGAAATATAGAGTTTAATTTTTCTTTTAAAAGAAGATCATTTTAAAGGAATACAGGATTAAAATTGCGTGTTCCTTTTTAAAAAATGCGACTTGGCATTTTCATCCCATGTGGCAATCCATGTCAAGATGAAAACGTCGCATTCCTTTTTCAATATCCAACACACATTTTGAAACCGTGTTGCTGTTAGTTTGAGTTCTTGCGTCATAAAATTAACTTTGTTCTTTCTTCCTCACTTAAAAAAATATGGGATCGCTCGAAATCGTTGCTTCAATCTAACTCGACTTTAATGTGTGTCAATACATTACACATTCTTTATCATATATCGTTTATTTAGATGTTAATTGTATTGAGGTTTGTGTGTTTATTGACAATAAGATTATTGTATATGACTTTTGTAGTTACGTGAGGTTTTGTTGAATATTGTTTATGGTTTGTAAATATACGTGATGTCTTTGTTCACATTAAAAACGTTGGTTGATGATGTGTCTCGTACACATATACTATTATGGCACATACGAGGGCATGATTTGAAATTTTGAAAGTCAAACCTTCGAAGTCCGCATGTGGATCTTCCTCGGGACATTTCAATGCCTTAAGTTCTGATTTTTGAGGAACTGATAAGGGCGTAACACTCCTTACAATAATTCACAATGAAATGAATTGGTTAGACAGTTAGCTGATAATGCATATTCATACTATATTTTATGTCCTTTATACCATACTTGTTTGTATATTTCCTTGTATAAGATTACGCTTTTGGTGTAGTTTTGTAATTCAAGAGAAATTATGAGCTAAGGATGAATGTGCTTTAAAGATTGGTGTTTAGAAGCTTATTTCTCTGCAAGAAACAAACTAGAAAGATTGGTGAAGGTCTGAGTAGAACACGATCGTTTTGATCAGGTGCGCGCAACCAAGGACATGCACATACACAAGGGTCGCGCGTCGTAGATGATGACATCAGCAACGCAAAAAGATGACGTCAGCAACGCGCATAATATTATTTATGCGAGAATTTAGGGATAAAGATAGGTTTCCAAGATTATCTCTTTTCTTATTCAAAGTTGGAAACCCTAGAAGACGCATATAAATACAGAGCTTAAGCTGCGCAATAAAAATGGAAGAATAGATGGACGCACAAGACGCGCAAACTGTGAGAGCAAGCCGACGAAGTGATGCACAACAAAAGACCGACGCGCGAGACCAGATTCTTACGCTGACCTTTCTCTTGTTTTTATTGTTTACTGCTGTTGTTTATTATACAAACCTTGAGATGTTTAATAAAAGCATGTCTTGCTAACTTGCTCTATCAGTTTAGACTTTGAATTATGAACATTATGTTTTGAGGTTTTATCCTTAATGCATGACTTATTTAGTATTAACTATTGTTTAGCAACCAAAGATGAGAATATGTTAATGAGGATAAGTCTGAGCTGATAACATCTTATATATTGTTTAACAACTTTGTAACATTACGCCAGTGTAGTCACGCGCAATCTAAATCACGCGTGTGTATTTTCTATTTTCTAATTCTACCGCTATTAAACCCCAATCTCAATTTTTTTATTTACAGAAGAAGAGTACTTCTCACCATTCCCTGTGGATTCGACCCCGTACTTACATTACTATATTGGTGAGAAGTCTGAGATAAATTTACAGCATCAACGACCGTCTGTCATTAGCCCTGCCGAACTCAACAAGCTTATGAAACAGTAAAGCATCTTGCAACACTGAAACAAAGAGAATCTAACTCTACAAGACATGCAGATTCGAAGGACATAATAATAGGAGATGTCAGGTTGGAAAGGCTGGTTGATTGTTTATGATTTGAGAGTTCAATGGGTAAATGAACTCAGTTTGTGGCACATTTGTTAGCAAATAGGTCAAAGCTACTGACGTAGGAGGTGAAGCAAGTGTCATACAGTCTCACTGAACAGCGACGTTCAGACTACAATGTAATGGCAAATCACAATGCCAAAGACGGAAAGATCGGGAATTACGTTTGGGAATTGTATGTTTTAATAATCGAGCAGATTATTAATTAAATCAGAAGTCGATCAGAATTAGGAAGTTTCTAAAATATAAAGATTAAAATATGAAGACGATTAGAATTAGGAAGTTTCTATAAGATAATGATTTCGAGATCAATATCATTATCTTTAATAGAATACTATAAATTCAGAAGATTAGGGCAAATCGAAGGGTGACTTTCTGGGTAAAAGATTGAGAGAGCAGGAGCGTTTAGAAGGTCTACTTACGAGCTAAGTTTACTAAGCTAATTGCACGAACAGGTGCGCTGAAGGAGCTTACTACAATTCATAGGTGATTCGCTGTCTCCTAGGGATTGTTCTTTGAAATTTGATATATATTCAGAGAGAATAGAGGATCGTTCACTTGATGAACAAGAGATCAGTGGAGTTCTGATCTGGTGGATAGCTAACAGGTGGTCAGTACTCTTGGACTGAGGTTTCCACGAGTTGTTTCATTTAAAGTTCTTTGATAAATCAATTTAGTGTAATTGTACTTAAACTTAGGGTAAATTCCAAAAAACCACCCTTATAATAGGGGTAATTACAGAAAACCACCCCTATAATACGTATTTACAGAAAAACCACCTTTATAAATAGCTCCGTTAGCATTTCACCACCTCCCGTTACTATTCCGTTAGATAAATTATTAAAAAAAACTAAACATATTATAATAATTTAAATAAATAAAATAAATTAAGTTAAATTTCAGTATATTTAATTAAAATTCATAGTATTTAAGTTAAGAATCATTTATGTATATTTAATAAGAAAAAATTTATAAAAAACTGAAGGATTTATTTAAGAATCATTTAATTTAAGAATCATTTATGCAACATAATATAGGATCTATTCAAACATGTAATCGCTATCAAGAAAAAATATGTAATCCCTATCAAAAAACATGTAATCGTATATTAATTATTTTAATATTATATACTCTATTGACTTTTAATTTTAATCCCTAAACCCTAAAATTATATTTCATAAAATATATTACATTATTTCATGAATTAATGATTTTAAATATTATTTCAGGATATAACAAATTTAAAGTCCATGAATCATAATACACTGTTTCATGAACCAAAATATTTATATTATATGATTTATGAAATAATACACTAATTTGATGAAACATAATATAATTTCATAAACCATATGATTTGAATATTTTGATTTAAGAAATAACACATTAATTACATCATTTCATGAACTAATGATGAATATATTTTTAATATTAATAATTTCATAAGTATAATATTTGATTTTTTTTTTAAGTATAATATATTATTTAAATTAAAAGTATAATATTTGAAGGTTTTCAATTTTTTATAAATTTTTTCTTATTAAATATACATAAAGATTCTTAATTAAATACTGTGAATTTTAATTAAATATACTGAAATTTAATTTACTTTATTTTATTTTTCAAAATAAATTTATTTAAAATTATTAGAATATGTTTAGTTTTTTTTAATAATTTATCTAATGGAATAGTAACGAGGTGGTAAAATGCTAAAGGAGCTATTTAGAGGTGGTTTTCTGTAAATATGTATTATAGTGGTGGTTTTCTGTAATTACCCCTATTATAGGGGTGGTTTTCTGGAATTTTCTGGAAAAACCACCCTCATAATAGCCCATATTCCACGCCACCACCCTTATATTGTAATATTACATTCGACCACCCGTATAACATTTGAGGTTCCCAAACAACCACCTATCACTGTTCCGTCAAATTTTTCGTTGAATATATTAAAATTTTAATATAATAATAGTATTTTTATTACAATACACCACCTTTATAATAAATATGTGTCCACTTCACCACCTTTATAATCAATTTAGTTTCCATTTAACCACCTCTCCGTTAACTGCCATTAACTGAGGTGGTTCTTTGGAAACGTTAGTAATTATAAAGGTGGTCGAATGTAATATTACAATATAGAGGTGGTGGCGTGTAATATGGCCTATTATGTGGGTGGTCATCTGTAATTAACCCTTTAATTTACTGCTAGTTATTTTGTGCACAAGCTTTGCTTCAGACTATCTGAGGCAAGTCGGAGACTTAAATTTCAATTGGTATCAGAGCCGATCACTCGGCACACTGAGTGAGATGCTGTCAAGTATGATGGATGCCAGAGAAGCACAGAAACACCCCCCGGTGTTAGATGGAACAAACTACTCAAACTGGAAAATCCGAATGAGAGCCTATATTAAGTCATTAGATGATAAAGTCTGGAGAAATATCATAGTTAAATGGACTCCTCCAAAGGTGGTAGCAGCTAATGAAACTGTTACAGTAAGGGGAAGAGACATGAAATGCAGAAGAAGAAAAGGTTGCTTCAGCAAACGCTAGAGCACTATCTGCAATCTTTGGAGCAGTAGAGCCAGATGTTTACTCACTGATATCAGAATGTGAGTCTGCCAAAGACGCTTGGGATATATTGCAGACTACCTATGAAGGAACAGATAGGGTCAAGGAGAGCAGGTTGTTGACTCTAACCTCTCAGTTTGAAAATTTGAGGATGAATGATGATGAATCGGTGACAGAGTTTAACAAGAGATTAATGGATATAGCTAATCAATCGCATGCTCTAGGTGAAACACTCAATAATGAAAAGCTTGGTAAAAAGGCATTGAGAGCATTGTCTAGTAATTTTGCTATGCATAAAATTTCTATTATGCAAACCGAAAACTTGAAAACTCTCAAATTAGAAAAGTTGATGGGGACGTTGAAATCATATGAATATGAACTTGAGGTGGAGGCACCATCTAAGAAAAAAAGGTGTAGCTTTTAAAAGTGAAGTACCAAGAGGTGATTCAGAATCAGATGAACAATTTGCTATGATCGCAAACAACTTCTCAAAATTCCTAAAGAAACTAAAAAGACAAGGATCATAAAAGACTGACTCTGGGAAATATGGTAAAAGCAGTGGAAACCCCAGAGGAAGAAGAAACCGAATGGATGATCGAGGAACAACTGTAGAAAAGAAAGATAAAGGGACCAGATGTTATGGATGTGAAGGATATGGTCATGTATTAAGGGAATGCCCAACTGAGATGAAAAAACAGAAAAAATCCCTCATGTTGAGCATCAGTGAATCAGAAGGAGAAGAAGAATCTGAGGAAGAATCAGAAAAAATTAGTTGCGTTGCATTAACTGCTGTAGCAGAGCTTAAGCAGGAATCAGACAAGCCTCAGGACACAGACAGTGAAACTGACACTGAAATAAATGATGAATTGATTGCTGATAAATTCAGAGCATTGTATGATAAGTGGGAAGAAGTTGTTCAGATCATCAAGCGACTCAAAATTGAGAAAAGTGAATTGATCGAAAAATGTGAAAATCTCCAAGACCAATTATTAGCGACAACCTCTGAGTTAAACAGTTCAAAAAGGGATTTGGAACATCTTAACAAGTTAATGAATATGATGACCAAAGGAACGAATCGACTCGATGAAATCATAGCAACACAAAAAACCGATAGGTCTCGAACAGGTATAGGATATGAAAATCAACCTGATGCTAAACAAGAAGGTGGAAAATCAGTAATAGTTGATGAACCAATCCAACCCCTAGTCAAGAAGGTCATACAACAAGAGAAACAGAAACAGAGATCTGAACGGGTGTGCTATTACTGTGGACGTAAAGGACATATCAGAAGAAACTGCTCCGAGTTCTTATACTCTTATACTCAAGGAAGACAAATCAACAAAAACTGGAGGATCCCAGTGGTGCACAAATAATTCTGGTATCCCAAGTGACGTGTGTGATATAGTGGAAGTTTTAATGTCCTAACACGGCAAATAAAATTTATATCTAGGAGACCTAGAGTCGAATCCCTAGAGATGAGTTAGAATTGATTAACTAGTCTTTGCTACTTAAGAGTTGCCTAACATAAAAGTTTGGGGGAATTGGTAAGATATGGTGATATTTTTGAAAGGTTAATATGCAAACTAAAGGATTAAGGATCTATGGACCCTAGGCTTTAGCATATAAGGTGATGACAATCAATCATGCAACATTTAATGAATAGAAAATGATTAGACTAGTTTATTTATGAACATTAATCCTAAGTTCAACTTTCATTGCATATTAGGACTAAGAGGTTCATCTAAATGGAGGCCTCAATCTTTCAATATGTTAGCACTCCCTTAGGTAATGGACTCTTCCTCAATCTTTCAATATGTTGGAAGAGTTGCCATAACCTAGATCAAGTAGACTAGTCATCTAACTCAATCCTACACTTTCATGTCAAGATCAAGGTAGATTATTCATGCAAGGCTATCTAATCAACTCTATATCAACTTTCATTGCACATATCAACTTTCATTGCACATATCATTGATTAGGTTCAATTAATTACACTTAAGCATTTTAACAAACACTTAATGTGCAACATTTAATAGATGTAGCCAATACACAAAATTCATATCAAAATTCATTGCATAACAAATTAATCATCATCCAAATATATGCATGCAGCTTAGGGATCCTAACCAATCACTACTCACTACTCAAGCTAGAAATGAAAGCAACAACAATGGAAATGTATGAAAACATGAAATTAAATTGCAAACTAGAGTAGAAATGTAGAGGTTGATGCTTGATCTTCAATCCTAAGTCTTCAATTGAACACAAAAGCTCTTGATCTTCAAAAATCGGATTTCTAGGGTTTGGAGTCGAATCTCGAAGTCAAGGCCCCGAGTTTGAAATGTCCAAAAAGTTTATATACTCGGTGGTCCTCTCCCTAGCAAATTTGACCTCAACCGAGCAGAATAATTGGAGGAAAATCTGCTCGGCCGACTTGATTTCTTCTGGCCCGAGCAAGTTTGAATGTGGCGCGGTTTGGTCCTCGGCTGACCAGCTTCTGCTCGGTCTGTCTTGCTTTTGGTCAGCCCGAGCAGCTTTCTGCTCGGCCCGAGGAAAACTATCTGAATTTCCTTGTATTGATCCTTGTTAACTCCTTGGCCGAGCAGGATTGTCTTTGACCGAGCAGAACTTCTTTGATCAATCCCCTACTCAGGTCGGCCGAGCAGAACATCCATGGACCGAGGAGGTCATCTTGTGCAGCATCCAAGGAGGGCATGCAAACTTGGTCGGCCGAGCAGATTCTGCATAGGAATTTCTGCTCGGCCAAGGTGATCTCTGGCCATCTTGGGTCAATTTCCTCGGCTGAGTTGGTCTGCTCGCCACTCTCTGGGACTTGCTCGGTTGGACTAGATTTTTGCTCGAGGGAGTAGGTTTTGCTCTTGGGCACTTGACTTGAATTTTCATCCATTTTGCTCCATTTTGTGCTTTGTACTCTCTTTGATAAACTTTGAATAAAATCTGCATAAAACACAAAAGAGTATCGAATTCTTCACAAAATAAATAAAAACTAGCAAGAATCAAGCATAAGAAGTGTACAAATACTTGCGAATTTGCACACTTATCACCAAGTTTGTTCCAAACAATCAGGTTCCTAATTACTTTAGAAACACTAATTTTTCTGCTGGATACCAGCGTTCGAGAAATCATTACTGCTATGTAGCCCTAAGTCTAATGACAGCAATCTACCGATCAATGGTTCTTTGATAGTGCATGCTCAGCTCACATGACTGGAGATCAGAGTTATCTTACTCAGCTCAGACAAGTTCCCGAAGAGTATGTCACCTTTGGAGATGGAGCTGAAGGTAAGATAGTCGGATCAGGAACAATGTCTGTCAAAGGACTGCCTAAGCTGAACAATGTACTATTGGTAAAGGGATTAAAAGCAAATCTGTTAAGTATTAGTCAGCTATGTGACAATGGAATGACAGTTGATTTTAACAAAGGAAGGTGTGAGGTCAAGAATGACAAAGGGGCTTGTGTAATGACCGGGGACAGAGCCTCCAACAACTGTTACTTGCTAAAGATAGACAGATCCGTACCTCAGAAGAGTTGTATGATCACCAGACAAGATGAAATGCTTCTTTGGCACAGAAAATTAGGACATATTCACTTCAGGGCACTAAAAGAGATCGCAAATCAAGGACTGATCAGAGGAATCCCTGAAATTAAAGGAGATGTGGCAGTCATGTGTAATGAATGTAAGATAGGAAAACAGATCAGAAGCACACATAAAAAGAAGGACAAGATCTCCACAGAACGAGTATTAGAAATACTACACATGGATCTTATAGGGCCATTTCTAGTGGAAAGTTTGGGAGGAACAAGGTATGTGCTAGTATGTGTTGATGATTTCTCACGTTACACATGGACAATCTTCCTCAAAGAGAAATCAGATACAGTGGATGCTGTCAGATTTCTGATTCTGAAAATACAAAGAGAAAAGAACGTGACCTTAATAACTATTCAAAGTGACCATGGACGCGAATTTGAAAACAAGGACATGGAAGAATTTTGTAGACTACAAGGTATCCAACACCAACACTCAGCTGTAGTAACCCCACAATAGAATGGAGTGGCTGAATGAAAGAACAGATCACTACAAGAGATGGCCCGAGTACTCTTACATGCAAAGAACATTCCATTAAACCTCTGGGCAGAAGCCATGAATACTGCTTGCTATACACCGAATAGAGTGCTTATCAGACCAAGGACATCTAAGACATGTTATAAAATATGGAAAGGTAAGAAGCCGACAGTAAAATATTTCCATATTTTCGGCAGCATATGCTACGTTCTAGAAAATAGAAAATACAAACAGAAATTAGATGCAAGAAGTACAGAAGGAATATTCGTTGGTTATTCACCCAACAGCAAAGCCTTTCAAGTATATCCACCAAAAAGCAGAAAATTATTGAATCAGTTAATGTTGCAGTTAAAGATATAACAGAAAAGGAGATGATGACTTTTGACTCAAGTAATACTCCTACTCTAGATATTGCTGAAGCAGAATCTGAAGCAGAACCTGGAGTAGTTGATACTTCAGAAAGGTCGCCAGAAAACTCAGATTCAGACGAATTAAATAAAGAAGCTGGCCACTTAAATTATACTACCATTCCATCACAAAAAATCCAAAAGGATCATCCGGTAACAGACATCATAGGAGATCCGTTTGCCCAAGAAACTTAAGAGGAAAAAAGATTGATTTTGTCAAGATGGTCAGTGGATCCTGCTTTTTGTCTACCATAGAACCAAAGAACATTAAAGAAGCAATAAAGGATGAATATTGGGTAGTAGCAATACAGGAAGAACTTGGAGAGTTTGAAAGGAATGATGTCTGGGATTTGGTACCCAGGCCTGTTGAAGTAAATATTATTGGCACTAAATGGATATTTAAAAACAAGACCGACGAGAAAGGAAACATAACAAGGAACAAAGCCAGATTAGTTGCTCAAGGATATACCCAGATTGAAGGTTGACGAGCACGTCGTTGAGTGCGGCAAATTTGTCCCTCTCCTCCTTACTATAGTCTAGGTAAGTCAGGGGTCGATCCACAGGGAACGGTGAGAAGTCGTCTTCTATCTACAAACTAAGATTGGGGTTGTTTGAGTTTAAACAAGTAAAAGAAAGAAAACATGAGCGTGAGTACTTCTGGCGCACAGAATACTATACGAGTGTTGGAATATAAACTAGAGATGAGCTCATCTTAGACTTATCACTATGAACTTCTATGTTTATCACGGGTTTTCTAAGGATTTACGACCGATTGTTCACGCAAGCTAAGGTCCGGTAAAGGCTTAATAACTTACACATATATTCCGGTAAAGGTCTATACGATATTACTACCCAACCTAGTCTAATTAACCACAAATCCGGTAAAGGTAGTGATTAACTATTCTAGTGCTACTCCTATCATTCACTATAACGTACCTCTGATAGTTTAACGTTAGATAATAGAATCTATAATTAGGTTTGCAGGTAAAGGCTTCGCCTAACTATCTAAACCAGTTATCACGCAAGTATGCTCGGAGTAATAATACTACACAGGTCATGCATTAAGAATAAAACCTCAAAACATATTATTCAAAGATAAAAGTCTAAACTGAATTCAGAAAGTTAGCTAGACATGCTGAACATATTCATCTCAATATCTATATATAAACAACAAGTAAAGAAACTATAGCCTGATGCGCGCTTCGTCAGTGCGCGTCTCAGTCTTGCGCTGGCAGTTCTGCGATCTTCTCTTCCAATCTGCTCCAAGTCGCCTCTCTGCGCATATATGTGATTTCCTTGAAGCTTTGTATTTATACTCTTGCCTCCTAGGGCTTCCACGAATAATTAGGCAAGAGAATCTGTTCAAAATCATCTTTATCTCTAAAAATCAACTTTGGGAATATCTTGATCTCCAAAAACCGAACTTAGAAATATTCTTTGCGCGTGATGACGTCATCACTCCGGATTTGTCGCTGATTGCTGACGTCATCGTTTTGCTCTGCTCTGCGCGACCCATACTCGCGCGCTCGCTGGTCTTTTGCTCTTGTCAACTTTGTTGTCTTTTGTCCGAGATTCCGCCTTCTTGTTGCACTTTTGTTCTAACTCTTTCAATCAACCTTAAAACTACACCAAAAGCGTAATCTTATACTGAATATGTTAGAATTATAAGCAGTGTGATAGAGCGCAGTTGTACGCTACTTTATGTCCTTTACACTATGCTTGTTTGTATATTTTCTCGTATAAGATTATGCTTTTGGTGTAGTTTTGTATTTCAGGAGATTTTATGAGCTAAGGATGAATATGCATTAAAGATAGACGTTTAGAAGCTTATTTCCCAGCAAGAAAAAAAGAAGAAAGAATTGTAAAGGCCCGAGCAGAACGCAGGTCACGCGCCAGTCGCTCACAAATGAGTCGGTCACGCACCAGTCGCTCACAAGTGAGTCGGTCACGCACCAGTCACACACAAGTGAGTCGGTCGCGCACCAGTCGCTCACAAGTGAGTCGGTCACGCGCCTGTCGGTCGCTCGCCAGTGGGTCGCGCACCAGTCGGTCGATCGGCAGTGGGTCGCTCGCCAGTCGGTCGTGCGCAAGACAAGTCGCGCGACTGACAAGTCACGCACCAGAGATGATGACGTCAGAAAATGCGGAGATGACGTCAGCAACACGCAGAATATATTTTATGCGAGATTTTAGGGATAAACATGGAAATCAAAGATTATCTCTTTCCTATTTTGAACTTAGAAACCCTAGAAGCTTGCATATAAATACAAAGCTTGAGGATGTGCAAGAAACCACCATACACCAGCCTTCGGGCCGTCCGGCCAAATCAAGCTAGAAGAGACGCACAAGGGCCAGAGCGAGTGACGAAGCGACGCGCAGTAAGGGACCGACGCGCAGATTGACAACCTACGCTGAGTTTTCTTTGTTTTACTATTGTTGTTTATTATACAGACTTTAAGATGTTTAATAAAAGCATGTCTAGCTAACTTGCTTTATCAGTTTAGACTTTGACTTGTGAAAATTATGTTTTGAGGTCTTGTTCTTAATTTGCATGATTAAGTTTAGTATTATTATTCCGAACTCAATTGCATGATAATTAGGTTAGACAATTAAGCGAACCCTTGCACCGCAGACTTAGTTGTAGAATCTATTATCTATAGTTAAACTATCAGAGGTACGTGACTGTGAATGATAGGAGTAACACTAGAATAGGCAGTAGCTACCTTGACCGGATTCGTTATTGACTAGACTAGATTGAGTAATAATATCATACAGACTTTGACCGGAATGTATGTGTAGGTTATTAAGCTGTGACAGGACCTTAACCTACGTGAACCTTATATCATGTATCCTTAGTAACCAATGATAAGCATATGTTCATAAGGATAAGTCTGAGCTGATATCATCTCATAAATTGTTAAGCAACTTAGTAGTAGTGCGCTAGTGTAGTCAACCGTGTTTGTTTTCCGTTTTCTTTTCTTTACTTGCTAATACTTACAAACCCAGTTTTAGATTGTAGCTCGAAAAGAGACTTCCACCGTTCCCTGTGGATTCGACTCTAGCTTGCCGATACTATACTAGTAAGGAGAGTAGGGACAAATTTGCAGCACTCAACGACGTGCTCGTCAAATTTTGGCGCCGTTGCCGGGGAGCGGCTAGAGAAGTTTTCTTTTTCTTTGTTATTTACTTTTTGTTTTCTCATATAAAAATCCAAAAAAAAAGGGGTTACGTTTAATTTAGTTGTTGTTTGTGTCTTTGCATGGACAACACACCAGATGCGCCAGCGCGCAATGTCAAGAACTTGTTTGTTAGACTTAACCCCGCAGAGTTGGATGCTATTAGAAGGGAGGTTCAGAGAGATTTTGAGCAAAGAATGGCCGATTCGGCATTAAGGAATGAGGTCTAGATCCAATACAATGTTGATACTCGTGCGCCACCACCTGTCGCGCGCATACCTGCGCAACCTGTGGTGCGACGCACCATCAATGAGATGTTTGCTGCTGAGAATGGGTTCAGTTGGAGAGCGGATCAGAATTTCCAGAGACCGCACGCTGACTGGCGCGCGCAACCTTACGCTCTAGCTGGCGCACGACTTTTCGCATCCGCTGCTTCATATAACCCACCGCACATATGCACTGAAGGATCAGCGCAATACAATCAGCAACAAAGAAGGTCTTTGGAGGACATAGTCGGTCAGCTGGCAGAAACCATACGGAAGAACGAAGAGCAAAACAACAAACGTTTTACTCTCTGATATAGCGCAGTTGTACGCTACTTTATGTCCTTTACACTATGCTTGTTTGTATATTTTCTCGTATAAGATTACGATTTTGGTGTAGTTTTGTATTTCAGGAGATTTTATGAGCTAAGGATGAATATGCATTAAAGATAGACGTTTAGAAGCTTATTTCGCAGCAAGAAACAAAGAAGAAAGAATTGTAAAGGCCCGAGCAGAACGCAGGTCACGCGCCAGTCGCTCACAAGTGAGTCGGTCACGCACCAGTCGCTCACAAGTGAGTCGGTCACGCACCAGTCACTCACAAGTGAGTCGGTCGCGCACCAGTCGCTCACAAGTGAGTCGGTCACGCGCCTGTCGGTCGCTCGCCAGTGGGTCGCGCACCAGTCGGTCGCTCGCCAGTGGGTCGCTCGCCAGTCGGTCGTGCGCAAGACAAGTCGTGCGACTGACAAGTCACGCACCAGAGATGATGACGTCAGAAAATGCGGAGATGACGTCAGCAACGCGCAGAATATATTTTATGCGAGATTTTAGGGATAAACATGGAAATCAAAGATTATCTCTTTCCTATTTTGAACTTAGAAACCCTAGAAGCTTGCATATAAATACAAAGCTTGAGGATGTGCAAGAAACCATCATACACCAGCCTTTGGGCCGTCCGGCCAAATCAAGCTTGAAGAGACGCACAAGGGCCAGAGCGAGTGACGAAGCAACGCGCAGCAAGGGACCGACGCGCAGATTGACAACCTACGCTGAGTTTTCTTTGTTTTACTATTGTTGTTTATTATACAGACTTTGAGATGTTTAATAAAAGCATGTCTAGCTAACTTGCTTTATCAGTTTAGACTTTGACTTGTGAAAATTATGTTTTGAGGTCTTGTTCTTAATTTGCATGATTAAGTTTAGTATTATTATTCCGAACTCAATTGCATGATAATTAGGTTAGACAATTAAGCGAAGCCAACTATTGCACTTGTTTAAAGTCGTTGGCTCGACTTTGTACCTCTTGTTTCTGTCATTTCTTGCATCCCGGTCCTTTTCTAGTGGTACTCCAATATCTGTTTCCTTTGACACTAAATGGTTGATTCAATCTGTTTTTGTAAAAGGTTTCCTTTCTTGAACTCGGTGGAGGAGACTAACTGCGATCTCTAGATCGGCTGCGGCTTCGACTTCTTGAATGTTCTCCTTGCTCACCATCTGCTGTGCTTGTAACTAAATCACCCCTGCGATTTAATGTTTGTTTCCTGATTGGTAAAGTAAGAATTAATTGTCCGTTACCAAAGTCCATGAGTGCTTTTGTATTGTCCAAGAATTCTTCGCCTAGCAGTATCCGTCCTGACCCTCCCATGTCAAGTACCGTGAAGTCCAACTTAATAGTGTATCCGTGGATGCAAATGAATACATCTTTAATCAGTCCCGTGGTTAATTTAATTGTTTCATCGGCCATTACTAGCTTCTTTCTTATTGGGAGCAACGGAGGCAACGTTCTTTCCATTTCATCGTAAACTGATTTAGGTAATACGTTGTGCGTAGACCCCGAGTCTACAAGGCAATCATCTAGTTCCACCATTCTAATTTTGATAGAAAGAATGAAGGGACCATCTCCACGCTTCCTCCTCCGGATCTTCCTCAGGGTCTTGTTCAGGATCCTCTTCAAGATCTTCATCTGGGTCTTCCTCCGGATCATCATCATTATTAAGCTCCCTTACTGTTTTCAAATGCATAACAGTTGCAAACGGCTCCTCTAGTGTTATCTCTTGTGGTGGCTCAATCTTATTGTCTTGAAGAGAAGAGGAGCACTTTCTGACCAATTTCAAAAGAGCGTCTCAAAATGTACTTGTCGTGGTACATTTTTGTTCTCGCCTTGTAGTCTGATTGGCTCTCATAAGCCTCTAGGCGGAGTTCTTCTAATTCATTGATCTGCATTGTTCTTTCAAGACCAGCTTCCTTCAAGTCTAAGTTACATTCCTTTAGTGCCCAATAAGCTCTATGCTCCACTTCAACTGGTAAATGACAAGCCTTGCCGTAGACTAGTTTGAACGGTGAGGTACCGATAGGAGTTTTGTATGCTGTCCTGTACGCCCAAAGTACATCATCCAATTTCGTAGACCAATCCTTGCGTGATGGCTTGACCATTTTTTCTAACACTGAGTTGATTTCCCGGTTAGATATTTCAGCTTGGCCATTGGTTTGAGGGTGGTATGCTGTGGCAATTCTATGATGAACCCCATACTTTTTGAACAATGCTCCTAACACTTTGTTGCAGAAGTGTGTTCCTTAATCACTAATTATTGCCTTTGGTATTCCAAACCTGCAAAAGATGTTACTGCGTAGAAAATCTACCACAGTTTTTCCATCATCATTTCTTGTAGCTTTTGCCTCTACCCATTTAGATACATAGTCAACTGCGACCAAAATGTATTGATACCCAAAGGAACTAGGAAATGGTCCCATAGAATCTATTCCCCAAACGTCAAATATTTCACTAACTATTATAGGGGTCTGTGGCATTTCGTTCCTAGCAGAGTTATTTCCTACCCTTTGACATCTATCACAATTTTTACAATGAGTATATGCATCTCTAAACAATGAAGGCCAATAAAATTCACACTCTAAAATCTTTCTTGCAGTACGTCTAGGTCCAAAGTGACCACCACACGCATAGTCATGACAGAAAACAAGTATAGATAACATATCATCATCAGATACACATCTCCTAACAACCTGATCAGCTCCTATTTTCCATAAGTATGGATCGTCCCATATGTAATACTTAGAATCATGTTTCAATCTAAGTTTCTGTGCTTTAGTAAATGAAGATGGAAATGTACCTCCCACCAGGTAGTTAACTATGTTAGCATACCATGGTGCTTTTGTGCTGATTTGGAAGAGATGTTCATCTGGAAATGTTTCATTAATTCTTGAGGCCTCTCCTTTTTGCTCAATTCGGCTCAAGTGGTCAGCTACTGTGTTTTCAACATCCTTCTTGTCCTTGACTTCCAAGTCGAATTCTTGCAGTAGCAGAGTCCATCTAATCAGTCTTGGTTTGGACTCTTTCTTTGACATCAAGTACCTTATAGCTGCATGATCAGAGTAAACAATCACTTTAGCACTGATAGAGTGTAGCTAAACTCACTGAACTCGGTTTGGATTTGAATCTATGAATAATATGTTTTGAGGTCTTGTTCTTAATTTGCATGATTAAGTTTAGTATTATTATTCCGAACTCGATTGCATGATAATTAGGTTAGACAATTAAGCGAAGCCTTGCACCGCAGACTTAGTTGTAGAATCTATTATCTATAGTTAAACTATCAGAGGTACGTGACTGTGAATGATAGGAGTAACACTAGAATAGGCAGTAGCTACCTTGGCCGGATTCGTTATTGACTAGACTAGGTTGAGTAATAATATCATACAGACTTTGACCGGAATGTATGTGTAGGTTATTAAGCTTTGACAGGACTTTAATCTACGTGGACAATTATATCATGTACCATTAGTGACCGAGGATAAACATAGAATTCATAGTGAAGAATCTGAACCGGGATCATCTCTTGCATATTTATTTACACCTTTTATACCTGCTTTCTGTGTGTGCGCCAGTTACACTTGCGCAACAGTTTTTCTTTCTTTTAATTGTTCACTCACGCACAACCCCAATTCTTAGTTTGTAGATTGAGAAGAGACTTCCACCGTTCCCTGTGGATTCGACCCCAGCTTGCCGATACTATACTAGTAAGGAGAGTAGGGATAAATTTGCAGCACTCAACGACGTGCTCGTCAACTATGCCTGTTTTAACTTTAAAATTGTCCTCTTCCGGATTATGGTCAATGCACCATGGTTGGTTGCGAATAACTGGTGCAAATATCTCTTTGAGTGTGGGCTCCGGTCTAGCCTCTTGTCTGTGTTGTTCACGCGCCCTGTCCTCATTGATTTCTTCTTGTTCTCTTAGGTACGCTCGCGCTTCCATTAACGCATTTCTTCGGGTGATTGCGTCTCTTCTTCGACGCCTCAATTCTCGTTCCGGTTCACTATAATAAGGGGGGATTTCTAATGGTGGTAGGTCATTGTTTCCATGGTTATTTCCTGCATATGCCATGTTGACAAGCAGTAAAATGCAAAACAAAAACTAAACTGAAAAAATAAAAATGAAAGAACAAACACTAAGAACTTTAAACACTCTTGTGCCTTCCCCGTCAACGGCGCCAAATTTGACGGCAAGTCGTTGGATGCCTCAAATTAAATTTATATTCCTCACAAGTTAGTATATGACAAGTAAGGGTCGAACTCAAGAGAAAGCAAATTGTATTCTAGTTCTTTAATGCAAGCTATTGAGATTGGATTTTTGTGGTTTATAACAATATAATAAAACTCAGTTCGGGGATTCAACTACGGCTACAATTCATATATCATGCAATTTTACCTTTGTTCTTAAGATTACACTCCGTTAAGAATGTTATCCAATGTTTTCTCGCTAAAGACAAAGATACATTATTCCACTTAAGTTCTAATCAATTATCCACTGCTAAGTTTAAGTCAATAACATCACTCACTCACATCAACTAGGCACCGCTAGACTATACTAATGTAATGCAATCGAGTATTAACAGGATGATAATCATGTTACCGCTAAGTAAACAAAACTTCACCCACAATATCACACAAGGAATAACGAACAAGACAAAACATAATGAGATACTTCATGCATTAGCCATAATCAAATCCCCAAACGTAATGAGACACATGGGATTCATGATTACAACAACAATGTAATAATTCATGATAACAACAATGCCATAAGATGAAAGTAAGAAATTGTCACTGAGTAATGAGATGATGATTCCCTCTTCAGACTCCAGCAGCCACCACCTTGAAAATGAACCCTTGATTGAAATTGAGAACAATGGAATGATTGAGAGGTGTATGAATGTATGAAATCTGGTGTTGTCTCAATTGGGTTAACTCCTCCTTTATAGCCTCCCCAAACTCTGGATTTCGTGCCCTAGAATTCTGGTACTCTAAGCGGACGCTCTTGCCTTTTCCCAAGCGCACGTCTCTTGCTTTTATGATAAATCCTTAAACGTTCGCCTGGGAAATTTCAGGGACGTAAGCTTAGAGTCCAAAGGCTACTTTTAGGGTTTTGTGCACTTCTTTGAATTCTTTCCTGAAAATAAAACAATATCAAAAGTGACGCATTTGATACAGGAAAGAAACATAAAATAGTGGGTATAGATGATTTTTTAACTCGTACAATTGTTTGTTTTCAACTTCCTCTTGTGTCGAGTCATGATCATCCTCTTAGAAGAATATACAAGTAAGAATTATGTGAAGGCAATGGTAGCAAACAAAATTGGTGAATTACAAAAATATATACTAAAGCAAGATATGCGGACATAATAGATGGTTTCGGAAGTTCGTCAAATTAGTTCACATACACTAGAGTCAGCTTCTCTGCATCTACACGCTGATTCTTAAATTTGTTTTCTCGCTCATTGTCTCCGTCTCGTTTGTCTGAGGAATGTTTTTGAGGTCATGAGTTGCGTTCCACCTCAGAAAGGATCATCTTCCCCTTGAAGTTAACACTTACTAAAAGAAGTCCAATACCCCTTATAAGGTCGCTCACCGTCACTCTTCGCCACCACTGTGTGAAGTTAGGAGTTGTCATGTCTTCGCAGCGCGAAGCCTGGAAGCATCATCTTGATGCGACTGTCCAAAAGCAGAAGGAGTCTGATATCCATCTCAAAGTTTCAAATTTGACGTGACCATCATCAGCATCTCGAGCCAAATTGATGACCAAAGCGAGTCGGATGGTATGGCTCGAGAAAGAATGACGTCTTGGAACACAACGAAAGATATGTTGTGCGAAGTGAGATGATGTAGTTGATAGTGAAAATGTCCAATGAGTTGTTATCAGTGATGGTCTTGCAAGTGTTCCTTGACAATACGAGGCTAGAAGCCTTGAAGCTAAAACCTTTGTAGTATTTAGCGCCTTGATAGCAAGAATATTTCACCATCAAAGGTTGAAAAGTAATGCGCTAGCCAGCCATATAAGTTGGCAGGAATTATTGAGTCAGACAAGGAAAGGTTGTCTACAGTTACCATCATGTGCAAACCATGGTAAATGCTAGTAAGCACGGTTGGCGCCAAACTGAATGACCTGTCTCGAGCCATTTGCGTTGCCACTTCAAATGTATAGGGGCAAATCATCATCTCATCTCTGTCTGGCAGTGAAAAAGTACATATTAAACAGGATATGAAAGCTCCCAAGTAGGTGGTTTTCCTCTCTAATTCATCAGTGATTCCAAGTTGTGAAAATATGTCGAGTTGTTCTTCTGTCTTATCCAATAAACATTCAGGGATCTCTCCTGTGGGATTATATCTATTGACTAGAGGGTTGGTCGTTCAACTGAATTCAGCTTTTTAACTAGAGGGTTGGTCGTTCAACTGAATCTAGCGAGCTGCACGTACTCTTTGTTGGCCACTAATTTGTGGGCTAGTAAATAGAAAGCTCCAAATAGTCGCTCACAAGCCCGAGGAATATGTCTACTCCCGCGCGGGGTATCGTGCATCCAAAGCTTCAAGCATTGGAACAACTTCATCGTACGGCCGAGGGAATACAGATAGCCCACCAATTTTGTGAAGATCCCAAAGTGAAATGGATCACTCTCCAGAAATGGTATGCAATGTGTATGTCTGTGGACACCAACTCTCACAAAAGGTGCGCACAACGTTAGGCTCACAATCAACAAGTAAAATGGGAAGGAAAATCCGTCTAACCAGCTTCTATAGCAAGAAAATTAGTGAATATGGACACACTGATTTTGTTCAATTGAAAGCAAAAAATCAAAAAATTAAAAGTCAGCAATACAAAGAAAATCAGCAATTCAAAAAAGGAAATATATATCTATTTAATACAGAAGTACAAAGCCAGTGAATATAGCCCACATGCTGCATTTGGAAGGATAAGGTCACAAATATATACAAATGGAAAACATAACAATAATTCAATGAACAACAGCCTACTGCAATTCAAAAAAAAGTAAAGGAGTTTAGCAACTTAGCCTACAAACATATCAAACATGTCATGCACCATTTCAAATAAGAAGGGTCACCAATGAAAGTTCCACTCAAACATGTTCCTTAGACAAGCAACTGTCCAAAAAAGTAGGGCAGATGACAATGCTATTGAAATCCAACAATTAAAACAAATAATGGAAAATGTTTAAAAGGTAACAACAGTAGTGAAAATCAGCAGTGCTTTAGAATATTACAGTAATAAAAACCTCATCTCTAATGCAACCTGAGTTTGGTAAGCAACTTTTATCCTTTGTGGATTGGCACTTCAAAATAAAAAAGGACTGATGTTAGTTCTGAAGAAATCGGAAGAAAATCCAAAAATAGGCACGTGGTGATGATCGACGATCAAGTGAGGCAGCGATTGAATGAGACGATGTGACGTTAGGGTTTTACTCGTTTCAATATTCACTAGCAATGTGACAAGCGAATTGGGCCTAATCAAGCCCAAACAACACACATAAAATGTCTCGACAAAAAATGGGTCATCCACATAAAATAAAACCCAAAAAAATGGACCGTCTTATGTTGGGTCTTGTGATTTCAGATCAAATTATTACCCACAACGTGACTAACTTTCATAAAACAAGTGCTATTGAAGAATATCATGACACGTGTCGTTGATACAGATGAAAACACATCTTCAGATTCGAACCTCGAACACTGGACTCCGAGATAGCTATTTCATTTTTCAGTTACTACATTCGATCAAACAGATATGTATTAACATCAAGGCAGTGGAGAAGGGCCGTGCATGTTTGAGAGAGATAATGTTACAAACCAACCTCAGTGTAACTCCTTCCTACGGTTAAACATGTGGCGAGAAGGTGTGAATCAGCATGGGGCGCTTAAAATTGTGTGCAAGGCGTGGAAGCTATTTTGGTCTTTATAATTGATGTGAATTATAATTGATCCCAAGAGTAGGGATGATAAGGCACTTTTATATGCTGTTTTAGATCCTTTACACTATTCAGATTTCTAACATTTTTAGTATAAGATTACGCTTTTGGTGTAGTTTATATCTCAGGTTTATTACAAGAGTTAGAACAAAAGTGCAACAAGAAGGTTGAATCTCAGAGCAAAGAACAACAAATTTGACAAGAGCCGGAAAACCAAGGAGCGCGCGAGAAGCGTAGCTCGCGAGTATTGAGTCGCGCAGAGCAAAGCAAAACGATGATGTCAGCAATTGATGGAGCGTATTTATACGATCCATCATTGTCTTATTTCCTTTATTCTTATATGTTTTATTTGTGAAATATTACCTTGTTGTAGTGTTTTGCGTTTCAGGCATATTTGAAGTGGAAAAGAGATTTCACACGCTTATGAATCGATTCTAGATGAATTCGGATCAAGAAGATGAAGAAAAGAGTGATTTCAAGCTGGATGACATCATGCTGACGTCAGACATGGACGCTGGAGAGGTTATTTACGCGGACGATGAAGGATTAATTAAATTCTTAAGGGTCCGCGGATTTTATTCCTTAAGGGTCCGCGGATATGTCTGGCCCAGCCCAATTCGACATCTTCAGATACATTATAAATAGGGTGTTAACCCTAATTGATAGAGAGAGCCGGGACGGCCACAAGCAAAGTTTTCCTCTTCAAACTCAATTTTAGATTAATGTTTTGTAGTAGTAGCTAATTTCCCTACAGTTTGGGGAATTGAGTTGCAACTTTGTATGAGTCCATTGAATAGCATGTTTTAATTTAGTGAATTCTGTTCTTGTTATGTATTGCATGCTTTGTTATTTGCCTAACTCAGCCTAGCGGTAAACTTAGGTTTATATCAATTTTTATGATGTCTAATTGAATTGTCATAGTAGTAAAGCCTAGCGGTGGAGCTATTGTGGTAGTTGGATTAGGTTATTGTTACATCTTCTTGAGACTCTAGCGGGTAATAGAAGGTAGAACTAGAATTAGGTAACAACCCTAGCGGGACTATCTAATTAAAACAATTATAATTTCCTAGATTGATGCATGTCTGGTCTATGATTACTGGTTGTAACGAAATTCCCTGAACTGTGTTTTTCTTTTATTAGTAGTTTTAGTTTTCAAACCTTTCAAAGCCCCCTTGATAGGAGTAGGATTAGCTAGTAGCATAACTCTTAGACTAGATTACTTTCCCTTGGGTTCGACCCTGCTTACTACTGTACTAGTATTGAGTAGGAATATAAATTTAGATTTGCAGTGCACAACGACGCGCTGTCAAATTTTGGCGCCGTTGCCGGGGAAAGCAACTTTAGTTTAAGAGTTTTAGTTAAATTGATTTTTTTTCCAGTTTATTTATCAAAAAAAAAAAATTGACCTTTTCTCATGGATTATGCAGATGATTATCAAAGAGATCCATACTTGCCGCATGATCCATATCCACCACGCTATGTGTCCCAACATCAACAGTATCAGTATCCACCCTACCAGCAGTACCCAGCATATCAGACTCAACAAAATTCACAACAGCAGCAGCTTCAGGGAGGCACAACTCAGATGGTCAATGATATTAGAGAGGTGAAAGAGATGTTGCGGCAGCTGGAGATGGTCAAAGATATTAGAGCGATAAAAGCGATGTTGCGGAAGTTGGCGGCCAAATCATGTAAATTTTGTGGTAATACTGGTCACGAAACAGATGAGTGTCCCACAGTTTGTAATGATCAAAGAGATGATGCATATGCAATGGGAGGATACCAGGATTACAGTAGCACATATGAACCTAGGGCGCAGTGGACTGAGCAATATGGCAATGATTGGGACTATCAACCTCCACCGTATCAGCCACCATTCCAGCAACAGAATTTCTATCAGGTCAACAACGCAAGCTCAGACAAAACACTAGAGGATATGGTGAAGGAATTGGCTGCAAACCAGCAGGCATTTCAGATTGATATAAACAAGAGATTAACCCAAATGGCCACTGCGATTTCTGAGCTCCAAAACGAGAAAGGGAAGCTTCCTTCCCAAACGGTTTCAAATCCAAACAGTTCGGTTAATAATGTGAGCATGAGAAGTGAAGACGAGTCAGAAGAGAGTTCAAAGAGCGAAAGTTGGGATCCACAAGCAGCAAGGACCGCAGACGTTGAGGGTATTATTTCCGCGGACGGTACATCAATTCTTGGAATGGCAGTAGGGTCCGCGGAGTTATTTGATGAAGGGGCCACGGAATATCTCTCAGCGCTGACCGCGGACATGGAAGGAATTTTTCCCGCTGACCTTGAACCATTTTCAAGACATTCAGTAGGGACCGCGTGATTAAATTGTGAAGGGTCCGCGTCCTGCAACTCAGCGCGTACCGCGCACGTCTATGATATTTATTCCGCGGACGTTGCTGGATTGAATTTAACTTCAGGGTCCGCGGATCTTAATTTGTCAGGGTCCGCGGGGCATGCTGAACGAAATTCTAAATTGCAATTTTCTGACCCCTTTTGCTTGATTCCTTTGCAGATCCAAGATGCTAGAAGAATGAATCAAGAAAACCCAGAGCCGTTTAGAATCACATGTGGAACGCTGAAGGATAAACCACCGGATCATAGAGGTAAATATAATTTAAATTTTTATATCACTGACCGGTGTCATACAGGTAACAAATGGGACATAAAGGCAAAACCACCAGACGTACGAGGAGCTAGGTCGGTGCACGTAAGGAAGTTTGATCTAACGCACCCATGGGCACCGAATATTTGAGATCGCTAGGGGAGTTCCTTTTTCCTTTATCTCATCTTTTATCTTTATTTTATTAGTGTGTGTCCCCTTCTTCATTCTTGTTGTATGTTGTGCCGTGAGGATACGGCATATTTCAAGTGTGGGGGAGGGAAGTTGAGTCAGTTTAGAGTTTAGAGTCTGTTTTTATGTTATTGTATGAGTCGAAGAGGAGAATTATCATTGTATACTGTGATGAAATGCTGATTTATATGAATGATGTTCTATTCTATGATTTTCATATATATCTGCATGCATGAAATCGGATGTTTTGTGATGTTTGTGCTTGATGATATAAATGCTTTTGAGTTGAGATATCTGGTGATGTAGAGTTGATAGAAAATGTCCTAGAGGGATTTAACATTCATTTTGAGATTTGCATGAATAATTGCGCTATAGGTTGAGTTGATATTGTGGCATTCCGAACTGTGATAAAGATTATCTAATCTCTTGTCTGAGTAACCGGGAAAAGAGATGAGCGATCCTCATCTTGACTCGCGTAAAAAGGACAAGAGAAAAGTGAAATCTGTATGTGGATAGTTTATTGGCAACGAATGTTTTTGTTTTATATTGGTTATTGACTAGTGCCGGGGGTTAGGAAGAAAACCAAGACACTTCCCACTTGAGCACTTGCTTTAACCAATGGCACAAGCCAAAATAAGGCAAGCCATAAAAAAAATCAGAAAATTCAGCAAAAAAAAAGAAGAATAAAAGTTCGTTGTTGCTAGTGAATTGTTCTTAATAGTGTGTTTCGGATGCCATATTAAAAACTCAACTGTTAGTGCGATTGGGATTGTGAATTGAAGAATGAAGTTAGGAATCTGAAAAGGACTACCTCTATATTATTCATTGATATCTTGACTTGAGTATTATGTATTGTTGAGTACAATTGAACATTATTGATGTTGAGTGTATGCAGATGTTGATGAGATATTAGATGAGATATCACGAGTTGATTAGCATGTAGTTACAATATACTTTGATTGGTTCGAATCTGTAGTCTAGAATTTTACTTGTTCGGACGAACAAGGATAAGTGTGGGGGAGTTTGATGGAGCGTATTTATACGATCCATCATTGTCTTATTTCCTTTATTCTTATATGTTTTATTTGTGAAATATTACCTTGTTGTAGTGTTTTGCGTTTCAGGCATATTTGAAGTGGAAAAGAGATTTCACACGCTTATGAATCGATTCTAGATGAATTCGGATCAAGAAGATGAAGAAAAGAGTGATTTCAAGCTGGATGACATCATGCTGACGTCAGACATGGACGCTGAAGAGTTTATTTACGCGGACGCTGAAGGATTAATTAAATTCTTAAGGGTCCGCGGATTTTATTCCTTAAGGGTCCGCGGATCTGTCTGGCCCAGCCCAATTCGACATCTTCAGATACATTATAAATAGGGTGTTAACCCTAATTCATAGAGAGAGCCGGGACGGCCACAAGCAAAGTTTTCCTCTTCAAACTCAATTTTAGATTAATGTTTTGTAGTAGTAGCTAATTTCCCTACAGTTTGGGGAATTGAGTTGCAACTTTGTATGAGTCCATTGAATAGCATGTTTTAATTTAGTGAATTCTGTTCTTGTTATGTATTGCATGCTTTGTTATTTGCTAACTCAGCCTAGCGGTAAACTTAGGATTATATCAATTTTATGATATCTAATTGAATTGTCATAGTAGTAAAGCCTAGCGGTGGAGCTATTGTGGTAGTTGGATTAGGTTATTGTTACATCTTCTTGAGACTCTAGCGGGTAATAGAAGGTAGAACTAGAATTAGGTAACAACCCTAGCGGGACTATCTAATTAGAACAATTATAATTTACTAGATTGATGCATGTCTGGTCTATGATTACTGGTTGTAACGAAATTCCCTGAACTGTGTTTTTCTTTTATTAGTAGTTTTAGTTTTCAAACCTTTCAAAGCCCCCTTGATAGGAGTAGGATTAGCTAGTAGCATAACTCTTAGACTAGATTACTTTCCCTTGGGTTCGACCCTGCTTACTACTGTACTAGTATTGAGTAGGAATATAAATTTAGATTTGCAGTGCACAACGACGCGCTGTCAGCAATCAGCGACAAATCCGGAGCGATGACATCATCACGCGCAAAGAATATTTCTAAGTCTGGTTTTTATAAATAAAGATATTTCTAAGACTGGTTTTTAGAGATAAAGATGATTTCCAATTTATTTTCTTGCCTATTTTCTCGCGGAAACCGTAGAAGGCAAGCCTATAAATACAAAGCATAAAGGAAATCACAAGAGAGACCGAGAGCGACTTTTAAGGAGAAGAACGCAAAGCTGCCGGCGCAAGTCCGAGACTTGTTGTTTTTCATACAAACCTTGAGATGAATATGTTCAGCATGTCTAACTAACTTTGTGAATTAAGTTCGGACTTTGAACTATGAATAATATGTTTTGAGGTTTATTCTAAATGCATGACCTGCTTAGGTTGGGTAGTAATATCATATATACCCTTACCGGAATATATGTGTAAGTTATTAAGCCTTTACCGGACGTGAACAATCTTTCATAGATCTTTAAAAAACCGTGATAAACATAAAGTTCATAGTGATAAGTCTAAGCTGAGCTCACCTCTGGTTTATTGTCTAACTCTTGTATTTATATTCTGCGCGCGAGTAGTATTTGCGCTCCTTTTTCTTACTTGTTTACTCACATTCACAAACCCCAATCTTTAGTTTTAGATAAAAGACTACTTCTCACCGTTCCCTGTGAATTTCATCCCTGCTTACCTAGACTATACTAAGGGGGAGAGAGGGATAAATTTGCAGCACTCAACGACGTGCCGTCAAATTTTGGCGCCGTTGTCGGGGAGCGCGCTAGAGAAGTTTTCATTTCTTTTCCTTTTATTTATTTGTGTTATTTACTTTCTGTTCTTTTATATAAAAATTCAAAAAAAATAGTTACTTCGAACTTAGTTGTTGTTTTTGTCGTTGCAAGGAAGCTAGTGGTGAGAATAGCGTAATCGGCAGAAGAATAGAGACACCAGACGCGCCAGTGCGTAACGCTGATAATCTATTCGCTCGACTACACCCTGCAGAACTAGACGTGATCAGACGAGAGGTTCAGCGTGATCTTGAGTTTATAATGGCTGCTGAAGCTCAGAGGAACGATGTTCAGCTTCAGAACAATATGGATGTACGCGCGCCACCACCTGTAGCGCGTACCTGCACAATAGGTAGCGCGACGCACCATCAAGGAGATGTTCTGCTCCTCAAGCAGTAAATTTAGCCTTGGTGCATCGTGCTACCTCCGTATGGTCACTTCGAGTTGAGGACCTAGCTTGTTCACTACATACCAAAGTTTCATGGTATGGCTAGTGAGAATCCAGTTAAACACGTGAGAGAGTTCGTCGCTATTTGTGAGAACATGCGGAATTGGAACGAGGATCCGGAATTACTGAAGTTGAGAGCTTTACCATTCTCGTTATGTGACTCAGCAAGACAATGGCTGATGGCCCTAGCACCCGAATCTATAAGGACGTGGCCCGAGTTGCAACAAATTCTATCCTGCGGCTAAGGTGTCCCTACTCAGAAGAAAGCTAGCCGCACCAAAGCAGCTGCATGGGGAGTCGTTGTCAAAGTATTATGAGCGGTTCACGGAACTAGAAGCGAACTGCTACAATCATGGACTTCCTGAGCACGTGTTAATTGAGAATTTCCTCAACGGACGTACTAAGATGGAACTCGGGTTGTTGAATGCTTGCGCAGGAGGCAATGTGAGGAATATGTATCTGGAGGATGTTTGGAATCTGATAGAAGACACTGCGGACCAAGTCAGATATCAAGTGTCCTTAGAGAACAACCGCGCGCGTTCTCTGCATCAAGTGGATGTCACTGGAAAATCAAGGAACTGAAGGTTATGATGCAGAGGATGATGATGAAGCAGAGCGCCGAGATCAGACCTTGTGAGTTTTGTCACTCCACAAAACATCAGACCGACACATGTCCCACCCTCTTCGAGGAACAAGCCGATGTGAATGCCATTAAGGGTGGAACAATGGACAAGCTAGGCAAGGACAGCCTTAGTTTGGGTTAGCTGAGAACGTGTTCAGTTGGAAGGCGGAGTAGAACTTTCAGAGACCGCGCGCAACCTAGCGATCCAACTGGCGCACGACCTTACGCGCCAGCTGCTTCCTACAACCCGCCGCACAGACGCGTAGAAGGGCCAGCGGAAAATAACCCGCAACCTAGGAGGTCACTGGAGGATATTTTGGGTCAATTGGTAGAAACTGTGCGAAAGAACAAAGAACAGGATGAAAAAAAGTTCAAGCTGATAGAGAACCAACTCACGCAGATTGCCACGGCTGTGAACGAGTTGAAAGCTAGTGATGGTAATCTGCCCTCTCAAGTTATACAGAACCCGAAGGGAGGTGTCAATATGGTGAAGGTAGACACGCCACAACCAGATACAGTTATCACGCCAGTTGACACGCCCACTACTGATGGCACAGTAGAGCTGAGTCGGGAGGACGAGATAATGCTGGACGATATCCAAGCTAGTCTGAGATTATGCATGGCTCCAGTCTTACCAGAAAAGCTCGCAGACCCTGGGACTTTTACAATTCCATGCACGATAGCGGATACTTGGGCAAGCGAGTGCATGCTTGATCTTAGAGCTTCGGTAACATCTTGCCTTATTCTATGTACTCTATTTTGTCTATGGGACCGCTGGAACCTGCAGAGTTTGGACTACTACTTGCAGACAACTCACGGATGGAGGCGAAGGGTAAGGTATAGGATGTCTTGACACATGTCGGTGAGTTAACGTTTTTTACAGACTATTATGGAGTAGACATAGACAAGCCGAATACGCCTACTAAGGAAACTTTTTTGCTCGGTTGTCTGTTTATGAGAACCGCACGCGCATGTATCGACATCGGTAGAGGTATTGTGACACTAGAAGACAAGAAACGTAAGATCCATTTGGATGTCATAAACCGAGTCAGATTACCGGACGAACCACACATAGATAAACAGGTAAAGTTCCGAGACAAGGTAGTAGACCATAGAGAAAGAAAGTCTGAGACCTTGCGCGCCAACCACAGGGGACCACCTATGGTGCGCCAGAATAATACGAAGGGTAAGCCACCCGATAAGGTTAGCAGAGATCGAGGTCGCGCTCAGTATGATACGTATGACCAACATAGAGAAGCTGAGAAGGTGCGCCGAATGGTCCTACGAAACAGAACCGCAAGAATGAACGATGCGCGAGAAGTAACTCGCTGATAAAGTACTTTTGTATGTTGTTTTAGGTCATTTACACTACTTGTAATTCTAACATATTCACTATAAGATTACACTTTTGGTGTAGTTTTATGTCTCAGGTTTAACAGAAGAGTTAGAACAAAAGTGCAACAAGAAGGCTGAATCTCAGAACAAAAGACAACAAAGTTGACAAGAGCCAAAGACCAATGAGCGCGCGAGCAGTGTGGCGCTGGAGTATGGATCGCACAAAGCAGAGCAAAACGATGACGTCGGCAATCAGTGACAAATTCGAAGCAATGACGTCATTATGCACAAAGAATATTTCTAAGTTCGGTTTTTGGAGATCAAGATATTCCCAAAGCTAATTTTTAGAGATAAAGATGATTTCCTACATATTTTCTTGCCTAGTTATTCGTGGAAACCCTAGAAAGAACAAGTATAAATACTGAACATGGAGGAAATCACAGTGTGCGCGAAAATATAGAGAAGGGACTTAAAGCGGAATTCAGACCTAGCTGCGAGAGCTATGCGCGCGAGCTGCCGACGCGAGCAAGACGACGCGTCACTCGGATTTGCTTTGTTACTTTAGTTGTTCAATTATTAACTTTGAGATGTATACATTGAGCATGTCTAGCTAACTTGCTGAATTCGTTTTGGATTCAAATCTATGAATAATATGTTTTGAGGTTTTGTTCTTAATTGCATGATAAGTTTAGTATTATTATTCCAAGCTCAATTGCATGATAATTAGGTTAGACAATTAAGCGAAGCCTTGCACTGCAGACTTAGTTGTAGAATCTATTATCTATAGTTAAACTATCAGAAGTATGTGACTGTCAATGATAGGAGTAATAGACTAGACCGGATTCGTGGTTAATTAGACTAGACCGAGTAATAATATCACACGGACCTTGACCGGAATGTATGTGTAGGTTATTAAGCTTTGACCGGACCTTAACCTACGTGAACATTATATCATGTATCTTTAGTGACCGATGATAAACATAGAAGTTCATAGTGAAGAATCTGAACCGAGTTCATAGTGAAGAATCTGAACCGAACATTATATCATGTAACTTTCTGACGTGCGCCAGTACTACTTGCGCAATGATGGAGCGTATTTATACGATCCATCATTGTCTTATTTTCGTTGTTCTTATATGCTTTATTTGTGAAATATTACCTTGTTGTAGTGTTTTGCGTTTCAGGCGTATTTGGAGTGCAATGGAGATTTTGCATGCTTATGGAGCAATTCTAGATGGATTCGGAGCAAGAAGACGAAGAGAAGAAGCGAATGCAGACTGGATGACGTCAGCATGACATCATCCGCGGACGTTACTACGATTTAATCCGCGGACCTAACTATATTTTCAGATATTCCTTAAGGGTCCGCGGGAAATATTCAAGAGGGGTCCGCGGTCGGCTCGGTCCGGCCCAAATTCTGAAATTCAGCATCTTATTCACTAGGGTTTCACACCTAATGAAAAAAACAATCGGAGAACGGCGGATGGTAGAGCTGAGGGAGGCGATTTCCCGAGCTTAGAGGGGGAATTGCCTTCAAGTTTCAGCCTTACTTTTCCTTGGGTTCGACCCTGCTTATTGCTATACTAGTTTTGAGTAGGTTTATAAATTTAGATTTGCAGTGCATAACGACGCGCTGTCAAATTTTGGCGCCGTTGCCGGGGAAAGCAACTTTAGTTTAAGAGTTTTAGTTAAATTAGTTTTTTTTCAGTTTTTATTTACAAAAAAAAATTGACATTTTCTCATGGATTATGCAGATGATTATCAAAGAGATCCATATTTGCTGCGTGATCCATATCCACCATGTTATGTGCCTCAGCAACAGCAGTATCAGTATCCACCCTACCAGCAGTACCCAGAATGTCAGGCTCAACAATATCCAGAACAACAGCAGTTTCAGGGAGGCACAACTCAGATGGTTAATGATATTAGAGAGCTGAAAGAGATGTTGCGGCAGTTGGCGGCCAAACCATGTGAATTTTGTGGTGTTCTTAGTCACAAAACAGATGAGTGTCCCACACTTTATGATGATCAACCATTTGATACGTACGCAATGAGAGGATACCAGGATTACAATGATTGGGACTATCAACCTCCACCATATCAGCCACCATTCCAGCAGCATAATTTATATCCGGCCAACAATGAGGAGTCAAGCAGTTCAATGATGGAGATGCTTCATGAGCTATTAAAGGAGCAGAATGGGATGTGGAATGAGCAAAAAGAGTTTAGGAAGGAGCTAGCAGAGACACAGAAGCAACTTGCACATGTTACCTCTGTTGTAGTTCAACTTCAGAAAGATAAAGAAAAGCTTGTTTCGCTATCCGTTCTGAGCGCAAACAATGCTGTGAATGTTGTGAGTTCCAGAAGTGAAGAGGAGTTGGAAGAGGGTCAAAAGTTCAAGAGTTCGGATCTACACTCAGCGTGGACCGCGGACCCTATAGGAGATATATCCGCGGACGGTACAACAATTTCCCTAAATTCAGAAGGGTCCGCGGGAAACAATAGTGAATGGTCCGCGGTAAGCGCTGGGGAAAAATCCGAAATTCAATTTTCTGACCCCTTTCTTCCAGCCTCTTTGCAGATACAAGAAGCCAACAGAAGGGTGTCAATAAAGAAAGGAAATCCAGAGCCATTTAGAATCACATGTGGAACGCTGAAGGATAAACCACCGGATCATAGAGGTAAATATGATTTAAATTTTTATATCACTGACCGGTGTGGTGTAGGTGACACCTGGGATATAAAGGCAAAACCACCAGACCTACGAGTAGCAATGCATAGACAACAAAATGGTTTGGGAAGATGTAGGCCGGTGCCTACTAGAAAGTTTGATCTCACACATCCATGGGCACCGAATATTTGAGATCGCTAGGGGAGTTCCTTTTTCCCCTATCTCATCTTTTATCTTTATTTTATTAGTGTCTGTGTCTCCTTCGTCATTCTTGTTGTATGTTGTGCCGTGAGGACACGGCATATTTCAAGTGTGGGGGAGGGAAGTCGAGTCAGTTTAAAGTCTAAAGTCTGTTTTTTTATGGTATTGTATGAGTCGAAGAGGAGAATTATCATTGTATGCTGTGATGAAGTGCTGATTTATATGAATGATGTTCTATCCTATGAGTTCTTGATATGTCTGCATGCATGAAATCTGATGTTTTGTGATGTTTGTGCTTGATGATACGAATGCTTTTGAGTTGAGATATCTGGTGATGTAGAGTTGATAGCAAATGTCCTAGAGAGATTTGACATTCATTCTGAGATTTGCATGAATAATTGCCCTATAGGTTGAGTTAATATTGTGGCATTCCGAAGCGTGATAATGATGATCTAATCTCTTGTCTGAGTAACCGGGAAAAGAGATGAGCGACCCTCATCTTGACTCGCGTAAAAAGGACAGGAGAAAAGTGAAATCTATATGTGGATAGTTTATTGGCAACAAATGTTTTTTGTTTTATAGTGGTTATTGACTAGTGCCGGGGGTTAGGAAGAAAACCAAGACACTTCCCACTTGAGCACTTGCTTTAACCAATGGCACAAGCCAAAATAAGGCAAGCCAGTAAAAAAAAGAAAAAAAAGAGAAAGAAAATTCAGCAAAAAGAAAGAAAAAATGAATAAAAGTTTGTTGTTGCCAATGAATTTATCTAATGTTATGTTTCGGATGCTATATTAAAAACTCAATTGTTAGTGTGATTAGGATTGTGAGTTGAAGAATGAAGTTAGGAATCTGAAAAGGACTACCTCTACATTATTCATTGATATCTTGACTCGAGTATTCTATAATGTTGAATACAGATTGAGCATTATTGATGATGATTGTATGCAGATGTTGATGAGATGATTAGATAGGATATCACGAGTTGGATCGTCATGTAGTTACAGTATACTTTGATTGATTTGAATCTGCAGTCTAGACTTTTACTTGTTCGAGACGAACAAGGATAAGTGTGGGGGAGTTTGATGGAGCGTATTTATACGATCCATCATTGTCTTATTTTCGTTGTTCTTATATGCTTTATTTGTGAAATATTACCTTGTTGTAGTGTTTTGCGTTTCAGGCGTATTTGGAGTGCAATGGAGATTTTGCACGCTTATGGAGCAATTCTAGATGGATTCGGAGCAAGAAGACGAAGAGAAGAACGAATGCAGACTGGATGACGTCAGCATGACGTCATCCGCGGACGTTGCTACATTTAATCCGCGGACCTAACTATATTTTCAGATATTCCTTAAGGGTCCGCGGGAAATATTCAAGAGGGGTCCGCGGTCGGCTCGGTCCGGCCCAAATTCTGAAATTCAGCATCTTATTCACTAGGGTTTCACACCTAATGAAAAAAACAATCGAGAACGGCGGATGGCAGAGCTGAGGGAGGCGATTTCCAGAGCTTAGAGGGGGAATTGCAATCAAGCTTTCAGCCTAATCTTCACAATCGATAACTCTTCGAACTCAGTTTTACTATTTTGTTTTGTTACAATGTTTTCCATGAGTAGCTAATTTCCCTACAGTTTGGGGAATTGAGTTGCAACGTTGTATGAGATTGTTGAATAGCAAGTTTTATTCTAGTGAATTCTGTTCTCTGTTATGTATTGCATGTATTGTTATTTCCTAACTCAGCCTAGCGGTAAACTTAGGTTTATAGCAATTGCATGATATCTAGTTGAATTGTCATAGTAGTAAAGCCTAGCGGTGGAACTATTGTGGTAGTTTGATTAGGTAATTGTTACATCTTCTTGAGACTCTAGCGGGTAATAGAAGATAGAACTAGAATTAGGTAACTACCCTAGCGGGACTATCTGATTAGAACAACTATAATTTACTAGTTTGAAACTTGTCTGGTCTGTGATTACTAGTTGCAACGAGATTCCCTGAATTGTGATTTCTCATTCAATAGTTAAACCTTTAGTATTAATTTACAAACCAAACTTCAAAAACCCCCCTAATAGGAGTAAAATTAGTTGTAGACTCTTAGATTAAATTACTTTCCCTTGGGTTCGACCCTGCTTATTGCTATACTAGTTTTGAGTAGGTTTATAAATTTAGATTTGCAGTGCACAAAGACGCGCTGTCAAATTTTGGCGCCGTTGCCGGGGAAGCATTCGTATCATCAAGCACAAACATCACAAAACATCAGATTTCATGCATGCAGACATATCAGGAACGCATAGGATAGAACATCGTTCATATAAATCAGCACTTCATCACAGCATACAATGATAATTCTCCTCTTCGACTCATACAATACCATAAAAAACAGACTTTAGACTTTAATCTGACTCGACTTCCCTCCCCCACACTTGAAATATGCCGTGTCCTCACGGCACAACATACAACAAGAATGACGAAGGAGACACAGACACTAATAAAATAAAGATAAAAGATGAGATAGGGGAAAAAGGAACTCCCCTAGCGATCTCAAATATTCGGTGCCCATGGATGTGTGAGATCAAACTTTCTAGTAGGCACCGGCCTACATCTTCCCAAACCATTTTGTTGTCTATGCATTGCTACTCGTAGGTCTGGTGGTTTTGCCTTTATATCCCAGGTGTCACCTACACCACACCGGTCAGTGATATAAAAATTTAAATCATATTTACCTCTATGATCCGGTGGTTTATCCTTCAGCGTTCCACATGTGATTCTAAATGGCTCTGGATTTCCTTTCTTTATTGACACCCTTCTGTTGGCTTCTTGTATCTGCAAAGAGGCTGGAAGAAAGGGGTCAGAAAATTGAATTTCAGATTTTTCCCCAGCGCTTACCGCGGACCATTCACTATTGTTTCCCGCGGACCCTTCTGAATTCAGGGAAATTGTTGTACCGTCCGCGGATATATCTCCTATAGGGTCCGCGGTCCACGCTGAGTGTAGATCCGAACTCTTGAACTTTTGACCCTCTTCCAACTCCTCTTCACTTCTGGAACTCACAACATTCACAGCATTGTTTGGGCTCAGAACGGATAGCGAAACAAGCTTTTCTTTATCTTTCTGAAGTTGAACTACAACAGAGGTAACATGTGCAAGTTGCTTCTGTGTCTCTGCTAGCTCCTTCCTAAACTCTTTTTGCTCATTCCACATCCCATTCTGCTCCTTTAATAGCTCATGAAGCATCTCCATCATTGAACTGCTTGACTCCTCATTGTTGGCCGGATATAAATTATGCTGCTGGAATGGTGGCTGATATGGTGGAGGTTGATAGTCCCAATCATTGTAATCCTGGTATCCTCTCATTGCGTACGTATCAAATGGTTGATCATCATAAAGTGTGGGACACTCATCTGTTTCGTGACTAAGAATACCACAAAATTCACATGGTTTGGCCGCCAACTGCCGCAACATCTCTTTCAGCTCTCTAATATCATTGACCATCTGAGTTGTGCCTCCCTGAAACTGCTGTTGTTCTGGATATTGTTGAGCCTGACATTCTGGGTACTGCTGGTAGGGTGGATACTGATACTGCTGTTGCTGAGGCACATAACATGGTGGATATGGATCACGCAGCAAATATGGATCTCTTTGATAATCATCTGCATAATCCATGAGAAAATGTCAAATTTTTTTTTTAAATAAAAACTGAAAAAAAACTAATTTAACTAAAACTCTTAAACTAAAGTTGCTTTCCCCGGCAACGGCGCCAAAATTTGACAGCGCGTCGTTGTGCACTGCAAATCTAAATTTATAAACCTACTCAAAACTAGTATAGCAATAAGCAGGGTCGAACCCAAGGGAAAGTAATTTAATCTAAGAGTTATGCTACAACTAATTTTACTCCTATCAGGGGGTTTTTGAAGTTTGGTTTGTAAATTAATACTAAAGGTTTAACTATTGAATGAGAAATCACAATTCAGGGAATCTCGTTGCAACTAGTAATCACAGACCAGACAAGTTTCAAACTAGTAAATTATAGTTGTTCTAATCAGATAGTCCCGCTAGGGTAGTTACCTAATTCTAGTTCTATCTTCTATTACCCGCTAGAGTCTCAAGAAGATGTAACAATTACCTAATCAAACTACCACAATAGTTCCACCGCTAGGCTTTACTACTATGACAATTCAACTAAATATCATGCAATTGCTATAAACCTAAGTTTACCGCTAGGCTGAGTTAGGAAGATAACAACACATGCAATACATAACAGAGAACAGAATTCACTAGAATAAAACTTGCTATTCAACAATCTCATACAACGTTGCAACTCAATTCCCCAAACTGTAGGGAAATTAGCTACTCATGGAAAACATTGTAACAAAACAAAATAGTAAAACTGAGTTTGAAGAGTTATCGATTGTGAAGATTAAGGCTGAAACTTGAAGGCAATTCCCCCTCTAAGCTCGGGAAATCGCCTCCCTCAGCTCTACCATCCGCCGTTCTCCGACTGTTTTTTTCATTAGGTGTGAAACCCTAGTGAATAAGATGCTGAATTTCAGAATTTGGGCCGGACCGAGCCGACCGCGGACCCCTCTTGAATATTTCCCGCGGACCCTTAAGGAATATCTGAAAATATAGTTAGGTCCGCAGATTAAATCGTAGTAACGTCCGCGGATGACGTCATGCTGACATCATCCAGTCTGCATTCGCTTCTTCTCTTCGTCTTCTTGCTCCGAATCCATCTAGAATTGCTCCATAAGCATGCAAAATCTCAATTGCACTCCAAATACGCCTGAAACGCAAAACACTACAACAAGGTAATATTTCACAAATAAAGCATATAAGAACAACAAAAATAAGACAATGATGGATCGTATAAATACGCTCCATCACGCAACAGTTTCTTTCTTTTTCTTGTTAACTCACAAACCCCAATCTTTAGTTGTAGATCAAAAGACGACTTCTCACCGTTCCCTGTGGATTCGACCCCAGCTTGCCAATACTATACTAAGTAGGAGAGTCGGGATAAATTTGCAGCACTCA
Source organism: Sedum album (assembly GCA_006409495.1). Lineage (NCBI taxonomy): Eukaryota > Viridiplantae > Streptophyta > Magnoliopsida > Saxifragales > Crassulaceae > Sedum > Sedum album. The sequence continues at coordinate 96,932 of QZGG01000488.1, forward strand.
ATGACGTGCTCGTCACTCGCGCAAGATCTGGCGCATCAGAAGAGCGCGCCGAGCGGAACTTCGCCTTTTCGTTTTCCTTCCCTCAAATGATATAAATTATGTTTCATCTAATTCATCTGATTTGACTAACACACTTGATTTTTTGCCATGCAGAAACAATGAAGCTGATGAATTAGGCAAAAGCTAAATTGTGGGGGAAGATGTCCGTGCCCCATAGTCTGCGCAGATGAGTCGAGCTAACAATGTTAAACAAAGCACTCATTGGGAGGTACCCCGACACACTTAACTTAGTTTTATTTTCGTGTTTGTGTGTGTGTGTTTTCGTTTAGTTTTAGTTTTAGTTTAGGCTTAGTTTTAGTTTTAGTTCTGGGCCTAAGTTAGTTTTGGGCCTTGCATGCATATGGGCTTGTTACACTATAAATAAATGGTATGGGGTGAATTTTGTGTTACATTTCATTTTTGCTCTATCTCTCTAAACACAAAAAAAGCCGTTACAACGCCGCCGCCTAAGACCACCGCACTGCCACCGCGCCCAGAATCGCGCAATTTTCTGCTGACACGTAGATCTCGACAAAGGTATTCTACAAATATTTAAAACGAAGTAGAAAAAGACCGGGAGAGTTCTTCGATCGGGTCTTCGCTCTGCAGCGCATACTCTTCCGGAATCGGGTCTCCAGCACGCCATCCTCTGGGTAGCGTCAGGTTCAGATTGGCACCCTCTGGCGCCATATATTCCATAACCCGCTGGGCGTTGAACACCCAGCGTTCATCTACCTGAAACTGTGGCACTGGCGCGCCACTCCCTTGTGCGCTAGATTGCGCACGCTCAGACCTGTGCCTGCTTCTTCAGGGCGCCACAGGCACTGGCGCCACTGCCTCTGGCGCAGCCCTGACATTCTCCAAACCGGACTTATAGCTCCAGTACGCGGTTCCATCCGCACGAATCTTAATACCTTTGTACAAGCGCATCTTCTGGCGCGTCAGAAATTCTGCCCGGATGATAGTGTGCTCTTCTGTCCATGGCTCCATGTACAGTGCACGCAGGAAGTGCGTGATCAGTCCTCCGCAAAGCAGCGGGCCCTTCATGCTCACAGCTTCCCAATAGCTGGTGAGCAGGCGCATGTAGCGCACCTTCTTTCCGTAATAGAGATCCTTGAGGATCTCCATATCCATAAGCCCCGGGCATTGCGATCCATTGTAACGCCCTTGAATAGAATGGGAAATCAGCCTCTGAAGATAGAACATCTTTGGATCCAACAATTCGGTACCGAGGCTTCGTCCACCCGCATAAGCTTTGCTCCCAATCGTCCAATCATCCCAAGCTTCCTGATCCGTGTGCTCATCAACTTGTGTGCCCGGCATCCTATCCAAGCCCATAACCGCGCCAAACTGTGACGGCGTGGCCTCAAAGTAGATACCGTGGTGACGGTATCGCATCCGGTCACTAAGGCCTTCATATGACGCGAGGAACTCCATGACATCCTCAACGTCAGTGTCACAAGACAGTTCCATAAACGCTGCCCAACCGGTTGCGGCGAAGGCCGCGTGTACTTCCTCGTAAAGTCCCATCTCCCGGAGGAACTCCTCATCAACAAACACAGTAGGTAAAACCTCACACCTACTGTACATCCTATACTTCATGTCAAAGTCCAGTTTCTCAGTTTGGTCCACACAGATTGACATGATAAGCAGCAAAAACATGAAAATAACAGAAATTGGTGTGCGTGTCCTTTCACGTGCAAGCACTGTGCAAATCTAGATCTAGAACTTCTACTGCAAAATTGAACCACCAATACTTGTCCAAATGAACTGAATTTTGAATAGTAGAATACCTGCACTGAGATCTACGTTCTGGCCGAATATCACAAAATTCTGGGTTAGGCGGCGGCGATAGGCGGCGGTTTTGGTGGCTTGGGGTTTTGGCGGCGGCGGTATTTGGCTTGTCCATGTCGACTACGTAAAATTCGCTAAAAACTTGAGTCCGCCAACATGTGTCAAGACATCTTCAATATTACCCTTTGCTTCGGTCCGTGAGTTGTCCGCAAGTAATAGACCGATGTCAGTAGGCTCGAGAGGTCCCATAGATGATGCAGAGTATAGCGAGTAGGGTAGTAAGTTCACTGAAGCTCCTAGGTCAAGCATGCACTCGCTAGCAAATGTGTCCCCAATATTGCATGGAATAGTGAAGGTTTCTGGATCAGCAAGCTTCCCTGGTAGGTCCGGAGCCAGACACAGCTTTAAACTACCTTGGAAATTATTCAACATGATGTCCTCATTCTGCTCTAGTGCGATAGGAACTACTCGTGTAAACACTGGTCTAACGACTAACTCTGTATTCAACTCTCCTGCGCCATCAGTAGCGCGCGTGTCAACTGGCGCGCTCATCTGGTCTAGTTGTGGCGCGTCCATCCGAACCATGTTTTCACTTCCCTTCGGGTTTTGAATAACCTGAGAAGGCAGATTGCCGTCACTAGCCTTCAATTCGTTTACTGTAGTGGCAATATAGGTGAGCTGATTGTCTATCAGTTTGAATCATTTGTCGTTCTGCTCTTCGTTCTTACGCACTGTTTCAGCCAACTGACCCACAATATCCTCTAAAGATCTCTTTGGTTGCTGGTTGTACTGCGCTGGCCCTTCAGCGCGTTTGTGCGGCGGGTTGTAGGAAGCAGCTGACGGTAAGGTCGCGCGCCGGTGGGTGGCGCGCGGTCTCTAGAAATTCTGCTCGGCTTTCCAATTGAATCCGTTCTCAGCTAGTCCGAATCTTGACTGTCCTTGCCTAGCTTGTCCATTATTCCACCCACCTAAAGCATTAACATCTGCATGTTCGTCGAACAGGGTGGGGCATGCGTCTGTCTGATGGTCTGTGGCATGACAGAATTCGCATGGTCTAGTATCGGCGCTCTGCTTCATCATTAATTTCTGCATCATATCCTTAAGCTCCTTGATTACTCCTGTGACGTCTACTTGATGCAGTGATCTGGTGCGATTATTCTCTAGGGATACCTGATATCTAACTTGGTCCGCAGTATCCTCAATCAATTTCCATACATCCTTCGGGTATATATTCCTCACGTTGCCTCCTGCGCAAGCATTCAACAACCTGAGTTCCATCTCAGTAAGTCCATTTAAGAAGTTCTCGATCAGCACATGTTACGAGAGTCCATGATTGTAGCAGTTCTCTTCAAGTTCCCTGAACCGCTCGTAAATTTCTGATAACGACTCGCCATGCAACTGCTTCGGCGCGGCTAGCTTTCTTCTGAGTAGTGACACCTTAGCCGCAGGATAGAACTTGTCCAAGAACCGTTCCTGCAACTCGGGCCACGTCCTTATTGATCCCGGTGCTAGCCCCATCAGCCACTGTCTAGCTGAATCACACAATGAGAATGGGAATGCTCTCAACTTCAGCAACTCTGGATCTTCGTTCCCATTCCTCATGTTCTCACAGATGGCTGCGAACTCTCTTACGTGCTTTACTGGGTTCTCACTTGCCATACCATGGAATTTTTGTATATAGTGAACAAGCTGAGTCCGCAACTCGAAGTGACCATCTGGAGGTAGCACGATGCACCACGGTTGATTGACTGCCTGAGGAGCAGCCATCTCCTTAGTGGTGCGTCGTGCCACAGGTTGCGGAGGTATACGCGCGACAGGTGGTGGCACGCGTGCATCCATATTGTTGTGTAGTTGGTTGTCGTTTCTCGGCAATTCAGCTTCCATTATGAACTCTAAGTCTCTGCGTAATTCTCTTCTGAGTGCTTCGAGTTCAGCAGGGTGTAAGCGAGCAAAGACGTTATCGGCGTTGCGCCCTGGCGCGTCTGGCGTGTTGTCCATGCGTCTGCCGATCACACTATTCTTACCAATATCTTCCATACAAAGGCAAAAATAACAGCTAGATTAAATGTAACTATTTTTTTTGGATTTTTATATATAAGAAAACAGAAAGTAAATAACAAACTAAATATTAAAAGGAAAAGAAAAGAAAACTTGTTTAGCGCATTCCTCGGCAACAGCGCCAATAATTGACGAGCACGTCGTTGAGTGCTGTAAATTTGTCCCAACTCTCCTACTAGTATAGTATTGGTAAGCTGGGGTCGAATCCACAGGGAACGGTGAGAAATCTCCTTCTAACTACAAGCTAAAGATTGGGGTTGTGAGTGAAAACAAGTAAAAGAAAGAAAACTGTTGCGCAAGTACAACTGATAGTTTAACTATAGATAACACATTTTACAACTAAGTCTGCGGTGCAAGGCTTCGCTTAATTGTCTAACCTAATTATCATGCAATTGAGCTTGGAATAATAATACGAAACTTATCATGCAATTAAGAACAAAACCTCAAAACATGTCATTCATAGATCTGAATCCAAACCGAATTTAGTAAGTTAGCTACTCACACTGAATGTATACATCTCAAGAATAAATATTGAACAACTAAAGTAACAAAGCAAATCTGAGTGATGCGTCGTCTGGCTTGCGTCGGCAGCTTGCGCGCACGACTAGGTCTAAATTCTGCTCTGAGCCGCTTGGTCCCCTCTGCGCAGCACACGTATGATTTCCATGAAGCTTTGTATTTATACTCTTGCCTCCTAGAGTTTCCACGAATATTTAGGCAAGAAAATCTGTAGGAAATCATCTTTATCTCTAAAAATCAGCTTTGGGAATATCTTGATCTCTAAAAACCGACTTAGAAATATTCTTTGCGCGTGATGATGTCATCGCTCTGGATATTTTGCTGATTCCTGACATCATCGTTTTGCTCTGCTGTGCGCGACCCATACTCGCATGCCACACTGCTCGCGCGCTAGTTGTCTTTGGCTCTTTGTCACTTTGTTGTCTTTTATTCCGAGATTCAGCCTTCTTGTTACACTTTTGTTCTAACTCTTCTTTTAAACCTGAGATATAAAACTACACCAAAAGCGTAATCTTTTACTAAAATAAGTTAGAATATGAGCAGTGTAAAGGACCTAAAACAGCATACAACAGTGCTCTATCATGGATATGGAAATCCTGAAGGGCCTCTATTATGGGAAGAAAGTGCGCTACACGCGGTTGCTCACCAACTATTGGTAAGTGGTTAACACAAAAGGTCTGCTGCTTTGCGTAGGATTGATCACGCACTTCTTGCGTGGTCTGCATATGGAGCCGTGGACGGAAGAGCACACTATAGTTTGGGTGGAGTTTCTGACAGGCAAGGAGATGCGCTTGTTTAGAGGGATCAAGCTCCGCGCGGATGGGACCACGTACTGGAGCTATAGGAGCGGACTGGAGAATTGGGGAGCTACGCCCGTAGAAGTCGCGCCAGTGGAAGTCGCGCCCAGGAGGAGCAGACGCACATCTGAGCGTGCGCACGCATAGTCCAGCACGCAGAGGAGTGACGCGCCAGCGCCTCCGTTTCAGATTGATGAGCGCTGGGTGTTTAACGCCCAGAGGGTAATGGAGTACATGGCCCCGCAGCGTGCCAATCTTAACCTTACCCCACCAAAGGGAAGGTGCGCAGGTGACCCGATCCCGGAGGAGTATGCGCTAAAGCATAAGGATCCGATAGAAGAACTTGCCCGATCATTTTCATCTTCGTTTTGAATGTTTGTAATCAGTGTGTTGAACTATTGCGGTGGATGACTGTTTGAAAAGAGGTAAGGAAGCCGGATTGTTCGGGGACGAACAAGAGTAAGTGTGGGGATTTGATAAGGCACTTTTGTATGATGTTTTAGGTCCTTTACACTACTCAGATTTCTAACATTTTTAGTATAAGATTACGCTTTTGGTGTAGTTTTATATCTCAGGTTTATTAGAAGAGTTAGAACAAAGGTGCAACAAGAAGGCTGAATCTTAGAGCAAAGAACAACAAAGTTGACAAGAGCCGAAAAAATAACCAAGGAGCGCGTGAGAAGTATAGCGCGCGAGTATTGAGTCGCGCAGAGCAAAGCAAAATGATGATGTCAGCAACCAGCTACAAATCCGGAGCGATGATGTCATCACGCGCAAAGAATATTTCTAAGTGTGGTTTTTAGAGATAAAGATATTTCTAAGGGTGGTTTTTAGAGATAAAGATGATTTCCAATATATTTTCTTGCCTATTTTCTCGCGGAAACCCTAGAAGGCAAACCTATAAATACAAAACATAAAGGAAATCACAAGAGAGAGACCGAGAGCGACTTTTAAGGAGAAGAACGCAGAGCTGCCGGCGCAAGTCCGAGACGCGCGACCGACCACGCGTAATCAGGCTTTAGTTCAATACTTGTTGTTTTTCATACAAACCTTGAGATGAATATGTTCAGCATGTCTAGCTAACTTTCTGAATTCAGTTCGGACTTTGAACTATGAATAATATGTTTTGAGGTTTATTCTTAATGCATGACCTGTTTAGTATTATTACTTCGAGCATACTTACATGATAATTAGGTTAGATAGTTAAGCGAAGCCTTTACCCACAGACTTAATTATAGAATCTATTATCTAACGTTAAACTATCAGAGGTACGTTGCAGTGAATGATAGGAGTAGCACTAGAATAGTTAATCACTACTTTTACCGAATTCGTGGTTAATTAGACTAGGTTGGGTAGTAATATCATATAGATCTTTACCGGAATATATGTGTAAGTTATTAAGCCTTTACCGGACCTTAGCTTACTTGAACAATCTGTCATAAATCTTTAGAAACCCGTGATAAACATAAAGTTCATAGTGATAAGTCTAAGCTGAGCTCATCTCTGGTTTATTATCTAACTCTTGTATTTATATTCTGCGCGCCAGTAGTATTTGCGGTCCTTTTTCTTACTTGTTTACTCACATTCACAAACCCCAATCTTTAGTTGTAGATAAAAGACTACTTATCACCGTTCCCTGTGGATTCGACCCCTGCTTACCTCGACTATACTAAGGAGGAGAGAGGGATAAATTTGCAGCACTCAACGATGTGCCGTCAAGGGATCATCTTAGACCCCTACTTTATTTGAAACCCACTTACATGTCACATATTTTGATATGTGGACAAAAATGAGCCACGTCACCACAATTCACAAAATAACTAAGTGCAGCTCTGCACATTCACTTGTGCACTTAGTCATAATCAAAGTGCAAATAGTTATTTCAAATGTGCAAAGTATCATATATGGATCTCAGTCGAACATGACCCTTGATCCCAATTCTATCATATTAATGAATCTCTGTAGTAAAGAATTTAGTAAATAAATTACTGAGAATCAATTCAAATTTCGCTTTTAGTTGTGTAATAAAATTTGAATAATAAGTATATATAGAACCTTTTTTTATTCAGAAAAATCAAAAAACTGAAACGACGGTTGCTTGCAGGTTTATCGACGGCGCACGCATGTCTCTCACGATTCAACCTTATTCGATTTATCACTCACCCTTAGCGAAACCCTATTCCGGTCAGAACTCAAGCGCCGTTGAGGTAAAGAAATGTACTCTTCTTCGCTCGTATGTTTGTTTTCTACTATCACACTAATAGATATTTTCAACATTGGATTTATTGTTAAGGAGGGAGTGATCAATACAATTATCTTGAGCATATAATATTTTATTATTCTCCTAAGTGTGAAAATAATGGTTTGGACCAATGATAGTTTGCTTGTAAGTAATAATTTAGACAATTAAAAATTTATAACTAACTTGTGCCACTTTTATTCAAATATAAGTTTGATTGCGTTTGTCACTTATTCAGTATTTCTAAATATAATAGTTATTGACCAAAAGCTATGAGAAGTGAAAAGTGAGATTCAATGATTCATTATATTCCAATATGTGTAAAATATATCTAGTTCACCTTCATATGCATTAATCTATCAAGATTGTTAACAACATTAGTTGACATATTGTTTGATAAACATTAGTTTTTATTATCAGATATAAAAAGTATGAAAATAAGAGTTCATTAAAATTTGTAATCAACATTTGTAGTTGTGCAGAAAATGAAGGGATAAACAAGAATTTTAACATTTTTTGTTCTCGAAAAGATAATTAGAGTTGTTCGAAAGAGAATAAGTGTTAAGAAAGAAAATTGAGATGGAAGAGAGAAAAAATGAGAAAGCAAGGGAGGCGAGACCAAAACAAGAGAAATAATGAACTATTTAGCAATACTTGACAATTCAGGTTCTTTGAAGAATGAAGAAATAACTGAAAGTTTTATAAATAAGTGTGCTAGAAATATTGTTGCATTGAAAAATATTTGTACTACAATTAGAACATTGTAAAAATATGAGGATGGAGCAACCACCTGACTTGAAAGGTGCTCTTAACAAACTTATTCATAGACTAAAATGCTCAAAATACTGATAGACTAAGTAAATTTTCAACTTTATAATTCCAAATTTGAAACTTATCACACATACATGTATACAAACAATTTCGAGATGTTTTCACATTTTTTTCACAATCATTTTTAGTAATAATTTATTATCATGTAATAATGTATTAAAATATACCATTATTATGAAACAATTTCAAAACTTAAACCATAATATCTAAACTTAAACCATAATATCTAAACTTGTTGAAACTTAAATAATATTTAGTAATATAAATATTATTTGATAATATCTATACTATTATCTATACTGTTTGGAATGAAAGTAATATTCAGTTACTCTAATAATATTCAATAAACACTAATAATATTTAGTAAACATTTATTTGTTAGCAATTAAAATATGTTTGTAATACTTTTGCAAGTTAATATTATAGGTGTCATTTAGACTATTGATAAATAAGGTACATTTATATTTTATAGAATACTTGTCTTAAATAAGAAAAATACTTTATAAACGATATTTGTTAAAGTTTAACAATAATTGAAATTTTTGTTCATAAATCAACTTTGAACTTGTAGTGCGCCGAGTTGTATTAAAAATATTCTTGAAATGTGTTAATCCACAATAATATTTTATATCAAACTTATAAGAAAATCAAACTATCCAAAGACGTCTCACTTATCTTTCAATGACATTCATCAAATTGTCGATTATTTTGTTAATCTTATAAGTGAGGTTGCGTATTCAAAAGTTTATTTAGGTTGGGAAGTAGTAAAAGATGTCGTAGTGAAACATTCAATTTTTTCAGCAATTTACGAAGTTATGAAAATCAAGTTTATTTAATAAAATATCTATAATCTATTATATTACATGTAAATTTTTATTGATGTTAATTTGTGCCCTCTATATTTACTAAAGCACTTTAATAAATGCCATATTCCTGATATTGTTCACTGATATGGTACTGGGTTGATGAATTGTTACTAGAACTATTATATAGTTTTATTTTGTTAAAAGTGAAAAATATTTTTGTTAACAACATATATTGGAAATAAGTGGTAGTGCAACCACATCAAAAATCAATCCGATTTCATGTTTCATATCAAGATATAAATATGTAGAAAACGGATCATTTGCGACCCAGGTATGTTTTTACGAACCTGAGACCCCCCAACCAGCCGTCCGATCAGATTTCAACTTTCAATCTCGTCCTTCCACGTGTGAAAAATCTATGTCACCAATTTTGCTGCATCAGGGTAGTTTAGTCAAGTTGCAAACACACTCTCCCTTCTCGTTCTCTCTCTTCCGCCGTCGATGCAAAATCCTCTGTGTTTAGTTCAATCACTCATGTCTGGAACAGTCTTGTTGTTCAACTTCAGGGTCATTTTGATATAGCGATCTGGTTCATACTTGGTATCGGATGGTTTGCAGGTCGTTTAAATCGGATGAGAAGAGGAAGACGAGGAAGGCTGTTGGAGGTTTGAGATCTGTGAGATATGCGGTGGAGAGGAAGTCGGAGGAGTTGAGTTTGAGGTTTGAGATCTGTGAGATTCTTAATTGTTGATGGCTTCTACTTCAATAGTTTAAGAGCTACTGTAGGCTTTAGTTCTTTTACTTTTCGCAGGTACTCGGTGTCTTCCTCGGGTCCAGATGTTGATATGATGGAAGAACATTCAAATGCACAAACCAAATTAGAAAGGAGAGCGAATGCCACGAAAAGAGGGGATGGGGAGTAGCTGTAAACTGTCTGCCCTGAATCTTTTTCTTGTTTCTAAACTTTCAAATGCTAGAAACAAGTTAATAGCATGAGGCGGTGTTGTTGTAAATATTAAGGTTGTGCACACAGCTTTGTGTAATGTGCACATAGTTTGTGTATTTTATGCACATAATTTGTGTATTGTGCATATAGTTTATGTATTTGTGCACATGGTTTTCAAGTTAAGCTCCTTTTTGTGCATATCACATGTGTTTTCTAGGTATATGCATACATACACGAAATGCTTTCAAAATTTGAAAATTGTCTTAAGACAATGCTCTGAGGACGAAATTGAGTCTCTTACCATCAATCAAATCACTCTGCAAAAGTTGACAGCATGTACGAAAATTTCAAAATTTCATTTTGCACATTTCTCGTTTTACCCCTCCTCTCAAATTTTGCACATTTGCATATGCATCCTCCCTGCCACGTGTCGCGCGCTCAGCACAATGTGCATTTTTTTCAGCCGTCCGATCTACCCCATGGGTCTCAAAGGAACCGGACTCGTATATATGTACTAACTCTCAAAATCTTTTTACGTAATATATTTTATTTCATTGTAATATGAATATAATCCTTCCATTAGAGTTTTCCGTATGTAAAAAGACATAAGTTATTAGAACGAGTCAATGTTAATCATACTAGGTATTAAGATAATATTGAGTTCTTCTGCTTATTTGCACTTACTCAATCTGTCTAACCATCGTAATTCAGCTTTCATATTCTAATTAGTTTATCAAGAACTTCTTTCAAATCTGATCGTTGAAATCTGATATGGCACTTTTGTATGTTGTTTTAGGTCCTTTACACTGCTTAGATTTCTAACATATTTAGTATAAGATTACGCTTTTGGTGTAGTTTTGTATCTCAGGTTTATTGACAGAGTTAGACTAAAAGTGCAACAAGAAGGCTAAATCTCGGAACAAAGAACAACAAAGTTGGCGAGAGCTGGAAACCAATGAGCGCGCGAGAAGTGTAGCGCGCAAGTATGAGTCGCATAGAGCAGAGGAAGCGATGACGTCAGCAACTAGCGACAAATCCGGAGTGATGACGTCATCACGCACAAAGAATATTTCTAAGTCTGGATTTTGGAGATAAAGATATTTCCAAGACTGATTTTTAGAGATAAGGATGATTTCCAATATATTTTCTTGCCTACTTTTTCGTGGAAATCCTAGAAGGCAAGACTATAAATACAAAGCATGAAGGAAATCACAAGGTGTGCGTGAAGAGCCGCCCAAGCCGGAAACGAGAGATCTGTGCACGCAAGCTTCCGACGCGAGCATAACGACGCGTCAATCATATTTGTTTTGTTATTTAGTTGTTCAAACTTTAGCTCTTGAGATGTATACATTCAGTATGTCTAGCTAACTTACTGAATTCGGTCTGGATTCCGATCTATGAATAATATGTTTTGAGGTTTTGTACTTAATGCATGATAAGTTTAGTATTATTACTCCAAGCTCGATTGCATGATAATTAGGTTAGATAATTAAGCGAAGCCTTGCACCGCAGACTTAGTTATAGAATCTATTATCTATTGTTAAACTATTAGAGGTACGTGACTGTGAATGATAGGAGTAACGCTAGAATAGTTAATCACTACTTTGACCGGATTCGTGGTTAATTAGACTAGACCGAGTAGTAATATCATACAGACTTTGACCGGAATGTATGTGTAGGTTATTAAGCCTTGACCGGACCTTAACTTACGTGAACATCATATCATATATCTTTAGTGACCAATGATAAGCATAGAATTCATAGTGATGAATCTGAACCGAGCTCATCTCTGTTTTTGTTAACATCTTTATAACTGTCTTCTGATTGTGCGCCAGTACTACTTGCGCAACAGTTTTCTTTCTTTTACTTGTTTAACTCACAACCCCAGTTTAGTTTGTAGATAAAAGACGACTTCTCACCGTTCCCTGTGGATTCGACCCCTGCTTATCTATACTATACTAAGGAGGAGAGAGGGATAAATTTGCAGCACTCAACGACATGCTGTCAAAATCTCTTTAAATTTGTAAAAAAAGCTACTAGGGTATATAAACTCTTCACTGCATTTGTAATGTAGCACACTATTTGACAATTCATTCAACCATTTCTTCGTCTTTTGAAGAACCTACCCTACCAAATGTTATTAAATCTTCCATCATTTATCATGTCCTATCTCTTCACTTTCTCTCTTTCATCTATATATCATTTCTTAATAGTTTATTTCTTCCCAACACAGCTCATCGTCTTATCGAACATTTAGACGATACATAGTTAATGATAATTAATATTGATGAATTTTAATATTTCGACACGAAGTATGAAACAACAAAACACAAACTAACACCACTGCTAAACTCCTAGTCCTAGCTACATTTCAACACAATATGAGACAACAAAGACCAAACAACAACGAAAGAAAAATAATACGATTACTGGACTCCAAGAGACATCATGAGTATCAAAAACAATTGAGTCAAGTTAATTATCACATCCTTTTGGCAAAAACTATATTGAACTTTTCACTGGAAGAAATATAAAGTTCATTCAACAGTCAATGAATAAGTGATGGTTACAATCCTCAAAAAGCAATACGACTCAATTTCAAAAACTTCACGATCCAAATTATTTCTTGTGACCAAATAATCAAAGTATTAATTTTAACACATTCAGGTCAGACTCCAATCATCAAAAGTTGTTGGGAATTAAAATATTGTTACGATGCTTATTAGTAAAGTTTTCACTCACAACTTGAAGAAGCGTGTATTCTTTGGACTAAGCATATTGATCCGATATCAATTTATTTGATAATATAGTCACCATGTTCATATGTGCATACAAAAATGTATAAATATTACATGATAATTCAAAGTAAAAAATCTTGTCAAAGTAAGTGAGCATCACATTTTTTTATTTCACATTATGATACTGATATTTATACCGGCTGTCAATATCTATTTCGGAAATATGTTTCCATCCGGTTGCAATATGAATAAAAATCAGTTATAAATTGTATGATGGATACTAGTTCCAATAATTTTAGGTATATAACTCCTTCATGAACCATACAGTATTATTCAGCGAACCAATATATTTGTTAGTTAAAAAAAAATTAAGGATACATATCTTGTGTCAACGCATCAATGAGAGATGTGATTTGCACATAATATTGCACATGACAAGTGCAATGATGTGGTGCAATCTTGTGCATTGATAAAATGCAATCAACGGATGCAAAGTTCAACATTCTACCTTTGTTGATTTCGGGTCTCCAAAAAATGTTTGAACGTTTTCATGCGTCCTTAAATTGACGACTTGAAAATTTTATGGGAGGAGGGAGTTCGTTCATATGATCGTCACAGTGGATCATATTTTACGATAAAAAGAGTTGTGATGTGGACCATTAGTGATTTTCCTGGTTTAGAAATGTTGGGAGGTCATACGATTCAAGGGTACAAAGCTTGGATGAAGTGGATGATACACATTTTGTATCAACTGTGTCATATCAATATCACAAAAGGTGGCTTTCTAAAATCATCCTCGTAGAAAAGCATCACATAGATTTAAAGGGAGGGTGGAGATGAAGGATCCTTCATGTTCAAAGAATGGAGAAGACATATTGTGTGAGGTTTTACAGAACGATTACCGAGTACATAGTTTGCATCTTGATTTTATGCCAACAGGAGCTGCAAAGAAAATATGTTGGACGCATATACAAATTTTCTATGAATTAACTTATTAAAGGCCCTTCAAACCAACATACTCATTAGATGTCATGCATATTGAAAAAATGCGTTTGATAATATTTTTGATACCGTTCTTTGAATTGAATGACAGACAAAGGATGAGCCTAATTCAAGGTTAGCTTTAGAAAAACAAGGAGTTAGGCAACATGTTTGTTAAAGCAAAGCACTATATCATCAAAGAAGTTAGAAAATACCCAAAGCATATTACGTTCCGATATCAAATGTGAGGAAAGAAATATTTGAGTGTATTAGAGATGAAAGGTATCCATGCGGCTATGCTAGCAGTTAGAAAAGTAAAATAAAGATAGAGGAGAGGATAAAAGGTTTTGCGGACTAAAGACTCATGATTGTCATGCCATGTTTCATAATCTTCTTTCCGTGTTTATTCGAGAATATCTACCTTTCCATGTAGAGACTCACTGATTGCATTGTCCAAATGGTTTGAAAAGTTATGTTGTTTGTAGTTGAAGACAAGTGACATTTTACAGATGAGGGAGGACATAGTTGTGATTTTTTGCAAGTTTGAGATGTTTTTCCCTCCTTATTTTTTCACAATCATGGTTCATTTAAAGAATACATCTTCCCTATCACGTTTTATTGAAAGGTCTTGTAAATTATAATTGGATTTTTTCCTATTAAATTTTTTCACTAGTAAAACTATATTCTATTGCAACTATGTAAAAATATTGATGTAAAACCCTGACTCTATTGTTTTAATGGAAACAATAAGGTCACTACAAAAAGTCCGTTACGAATACATGATATCATAAAGGATGCATTGCTAAGCTATACATTGTCCAAGAATGTGTGACATTTTACAAGTTTTATATGAATTTCTCATATTCCCACGGATTCAAGTATGCAAAGTCCAAGCCCATTTAGGATTTTGGTATTTTCTGAATTGATCAAACTAGATGGAAATCTACAAAAAGTAAGCTTGATCTCAAGAGTAGATATTACCCATTGGTGTGTGATGGAAAATTGTGAAGAAACTAGATACTTTATAGAAGTACAAAAGAAGCGATTTGGGTATTTGTATCCCAATCCTTCAAATGTAGCTCGTATTAGTCATTTTCATCCATATTTCTTAAATTGGGTAAGTTTTGGTTTTTTAAATATGTTGACATCTTTTATAGTGCTTCACTATATTTATCTTATAGTTTGAACTAGAGTACTTATCATTAACGTTTATGTTCATGGATACTTTCGTTTAAGGAGGAATACGAGAGCCTTTCATCACACTCAAAAAGAGATTCATATTATTCTCATGAACTACCCATTTTAGCTCGATCCCCACTTGAACACTTCGTTACTCTCATTGTTATGTCAACGGTGTCAAGTATGATGTTTGGGAGCGTGATCGAAAATTACTAACACGAAATAGTGGAGTGATGGTGGAGATGAATGATGCAACTTATTGTGGCATTCTTCAAAATGTAATTGAATTGAAGTATACGGATAAAATGAGCATGGTGGTTTTTCAACGACATTGTAATACGGATCCAAAAGATAATGGAAGTACCAAAGTTGATCATGGACTTTTATCAACTGACACATCTACTAGTTGGTACGAGGACCAACCTCATTGTCTTGTAACTACGGCAAGCCAAGCTGTTTACTTAGATGATTAAAAGACCGGTGGTAATTGGAAGGTGGTAATGTTGTCACACAGGAACTTATAGTCATAGTTCACTTGCAAAAAATGACATGTTAATACCATAAGATGAGACCAAACCATGTAAAGAGATAAATTATACACATATTTTTGATCTAGTTGATGATGAGGAACCAAATGAACACGATGATTCATACAACGACCCATGTGAAGAAGATCAACAACAAGAAGGAGATTCCGGAAGCGGAGGTAGCATGTGAGGATCACTCAAGTGTCGATGAATGTGACAAATCTTTTGAGGATGAAGAAGAAGACCAAGATATGGATGATGACCTCTAAAATGTAATTAATCAAGTGAAAATTTGTCTACTCTCGTTAGATAATTAATCAAGTCATAAATCATGCAAAGGGCATACACATCCATTTATTAACAAACAAGAGGTAAATCAATTTGTTAAAACACATAAACAAATCTCCAATTGTGTCAAAATGATTTGTCAAATTGTTACTCATTAATAGTTGCAATCAAGAACACATTTAAATATTAATTTTCTAAAATACAACGGAAAATCATATGTTCTTCAACCAATGCTCACGATACCACATGTAAGTCAAGCTATTTTAATATTTTGGATCTTTAGAACATAGTGATTTTCACATGCAACATAATTATAAACTAGATCCGTACCTTGTAGTGTCATGTTTTCCATTAGTGTAGAAGACTTGGTTTCTCCCTCCTAACCTTTTACTCCTTGATGCAAATAGATGATGGTGTCTAGTTTGCTATAAAAAAATTCGGTGGAGAGGAGGACTGGTTTATGTCTCTATTTATACTTGTCAATTAGCCACATTTCATCAACGGGAAGGGTTATGTCTCAATATTAAAATACAAGAACTTAATATTGTGATATTAACTTAACCAAATAAATTGGTACTTAACACTATTCATTTGATGATTTATTGGGTCATAATTGAGATTAATAGGATTAATCTTACACTAGATACCAAGCGTTAAGCATCAAACGAGGACACAACTCTCCAATCTGACGAATCAATGGCTCTAAAGCGATGACAAAAAGTAAAGGTCCCAAAGGATCACCTGGCTGCATCTTATGGCAACTATAAAGGACTGAATCACCAACTTAGAACAACGCTTGACATCCATAAGAATACTCAACCCAAGCGCTCAATGATGGAAAATGTCATTGCACTCCTTTTAAGAAGCTTCTATGTTGACCAGATTAAAGGCATTTGTGAGATCCACCCTCAAAACCGTCAGTTCTTAATCATTTTGAATGTTTCGCAACCAAATGGTTCAACAAATGCGTAATAGCCTTAGCCGCCCCTTTCACACCCACACTTTACTGAAATGGCAACAAATGAGTCCTTGTTGAAGTACTGACAGCCCCCAAGGCCACCCTCGATGTAAGACGCCGCCGAACCTCTCCTACTACAACCGTCCTAACTCATCCTCCTAGTTTTGCTAGAGAAATAATCGGAGCACTCATAAGAAAGGAAGCCAATCTAAGTGTGGCTACCTCCCATTAAGCAAAAGTGTGACTTGTGCGGTAAAGGCCCTATGTACATGATCCTCTTCCACTCGACATGCGACTCCCTTAACCATATCTAGTAATAATTGTGATTTTAACACGTTTATCCCCAGAAGAACCAATCGGAAAAGATTGAAGAGCCTGCAATATATTTGTGTGGATATTTGTTGTAACAAGATTGAGCGTATTAATTAGAATATTATATTTTACCTAAATGTTGCATGCATAGTAATCCGATACATGTATTCATAAAAGTTTAGATACACTGAACAAATGAATGGCACTCTTTCTCGGACAATTACATAATATTGGGAGCATAAAATTCTTGTACTTGTAAAATAGTAAAACATGATTATGTTCAATAATAAAAAATGTCAGTTGACAAGTTGTCCAACATCAAGTAATTGTATGAAAATTGTTAGGTATATATTGGATCATGAATCATGACCTGTAAGTAGACTTTTGGGTCACACTGGAGATTGGTCCGGTATGTACTTGACAATATCGATGCACAGTGGCGGATCCAGGGCTCGAAGTCGGCAGGGTAAGAAATTAAAATCTATGATATATTTATATAATTTAATAAAAAATTATTATTAATTTTTTCAATATAAAACTAAAGTTAGACAAAGATTTCATGAAAAATGAGAAAAACAGAAACATATATAAATAATTTAGAGGACAAAAGTTGAGAAAATTCAAAAAAGGTCCGAAAACGACATTAATTAGGGAGTCGCAAGAATCAAACCCGAGCATGACCCTGCTGGTAAAAGTGACAAGCCGCTGGACTACATGTCACCATTTGTTTAAAATAAAGAGTTTATAATAAACTTTATTTAAAGAGTTTAAACGAGTGATTAGCAAGGTTCCGCCTGGGCTTGGCAGGGTACATGGCCCCGGCTGGATCCGCCTCTGTCGATGCATGCCGAATCCCATAAGGATTAAAATGACATTTAACAATATTTCATTGGAAAGCAAAAGCGAAGAACAATCATGTCCGAATAAACTTCGGTATACCCCGATTATTAAGGTGCATAGCAAAACATTTATTACAACTAATCATACATGCTAAACGAGCATGTTACGTCACATTAAATGAGCCATAAAGTCCAATTTCAGCAAAACCAAAATGTTGACCTCACAACAATTTCACTCATATTCAAACATAACACATCTCCTTGATTTACTCTGCTTTTACTACCACTCCTAAAAGTCCCACCCTTTTACTAACCCACTTAGCACTAATTAAAGAAATGTACCTCGAAACAATTTAAACCTTAGACTCCAAAAGTTAAATGAAACCATATTCAGCATCCACCCACTTAATGATACCTTTAACAGTTAACTGTCTTTTTTGTTTGTTAGCTACTTCTGTCGGTGACAGTTACAGTATCCAATTCAACTGATTACATATGCTCAAGGAAACCAAACAGGGGCACTGTTGACAATGATACGTGTCTTTGCACGACTGGAACAGATCATGAAAAAAACATGTCATAAATACAGCATTTTAAGTTGTTAATAAGTTAGCGTCATATCATACAACTAACAATCTTTAGTTAAGTAAGTAGCTTATAGTAGTGTTGTGTTTGAGTGTTCAAAACTGATTAAGTGGCGAAGATTGTGGAAATTGATTTACTGCCTCACTCACTTTCCCTTAATGTATGGATGACTTCACTTCACATTTCAAATCCTCACTACATGAGTGTATCATCATGCTCATCTCCTCTTCATCTGCTCTACTCCTTTTCATCCTTGCCGCCTCCTCCGTCCCAATAGCCGTGCCCATGCAGCGGTTTAAAGAAGCGCCCAAGTTTCACAATGCTCAACACTGCAAGGAATTTGAAATAGTCGACATTGCCATGACATTAGATGCCGCGTACTTACGAGGATCAGTGGCTGCCGTATACTCAATCCTCCAACACGCGTCGTGCCCCGACAACCTTCACTTCCATTTCATTGCCACTAATGACGCTGGTGGCCTTAGAGGGATTATATCAACTACCTTCCCTTACCTTAGATTCGGAACTTATATGGTTGATTCTGATTCTATCGCTGGCCTTGTGTCCAATTCTATACGTTCAGCACTCGACAACCCGCTTAACTACGCAAGAATTTACCTCCCCCATATCCTCCCCGCATCGGTTTCCAAAGTAGTTTACTTGGATTCGGACTTAATCCTTATAGACGACATAGCGGAACTTTTTGCAACAGAGCTGGATAATGACCATGTTTTAGCAGCTCCAGAATACTGCAATGCCAACTTCACAACATACTTCACGCCCTCCTTCTGGGCCAACCCAACTCTCTCTTTAACCTTCTCCGGTCATAAAGCATGCTACTTCAACACCGGCGTGATGGTTATCGACTTACGCAAGTGGAGGTCAGGAGACTACACCAGGCGGATGGAAGAGTGGATGGAGCTTCAAAAAAGAATGAGAATCTACGAGCTCGGATCCCTTCCACCATTTCTTTTAGTGTTTGCCGGAGCGGTAACCCCAGTGGATCACCGGTGGAACCAGCACGGGTTGGGAGGAGATAATTATAGAGGGCTGTGTAGAACTCTACATCCGGGGAGGGTTAGTTTATTGCACTGGAGTGGGAAGGGAAAGCCGTGGGCAAGGATCGAAGCTGGACATCCATGTCAGCTCGACGCACTTTGGGCACCTTACGATCTTCTTTTACGTGATACAAAGTTAGAGGAATCCATTGATTATTGAGTCCTCTGTTTCATACAGAGTCTCGTCTATGTAGTCTGCTTTTATGTTCTGTTTTGACCGAGTTTCAAAATTAACATAATTATATGAACAAAAAAAAATTCAGAATCAGGGGCATTGAATATATGTGAATATTTCTTTTAATTTCTATTACTTCAGAATATACATAAGAAACTTAGACTCAATTTTTGTTGTTACAAGAAATGAAAAAATGATGTTGAAACACCCAACTCGGTTAGTATAGTACGGATACTCGAAACTGAGTATTCGTCAGCTCCGAATATCACCTCGTCTACATAGATAATAGTTTGCTTATAATTTCTTATAGTTCCCCCATTCAATAAACTCAGTTGAATAGGGATGAGAGTGAACTCCTTCTCCGTACCTGTCTTCTTACAAACTAATGTGGTACAAATGTCATGATGGATGATCGATTAACCTTTGAATGAATTGGAATGAAGAGGATGTTAAGTGACTGATGTTTTAAGGTTACGTTCCTCTGTTCTGTATGTATAATAAAAGGCTCATCCAGAGAATGTTTCTATATCTGTTTTTTAGAAATCAGGCATTCGTTGGAGGCGAGAAATTTAGAAGCCCGTTATGAATTTAGGAAATCCGCCCAGTTGTGAGTTTCCTTATTGCTCCTCAATTACCACAGCTCCAACACATATCAAGGCCTGATAATCTCCTGAGTTTCGAAGCTTCTCGTAACATTTCTAATTCAAAACTTCCAGGAACACAAAATGCAGACAACCTGAATGAAATTGAAACTTCGTTATACTGCGCTACGACTCTCAAAGAAAATATATATAATATAAAGGGTTTTATCCAAAACCACCCTTTTAATAGGGTGTTTTTACAGCAACCAACTTTGTAATGCCTATTTACCGAAAACCACTTTTATAAAATTTTCGGTTAGGGTTTAACCCAACGGCAGTTTCGTTAATTATTCTGTTAGAATTTGATATTTTATATATTTTTTATTTTTTATGAATTAAAAAAATCAATTTTTTTGTAAATAGACATTAGATGGGTGGTTGCTGTAAAAACACCCTATTATAAAGGTGGTTTTGGATAAAAAACCCTAATATAAATGAGAAATGAAGGCTAAGCTGATTAAAACAACTATATATTGGAGTAACAACTATTAAGCTGTCATACGGCATACTATTTAATAACCCAGTTTGATATGTGCATAAAGATATGGGTTTTTAGCGATAACCACCCATTCAATACCAGTTTTTTGACAAAACCACCCTCTCAATTTTTTTTTGACTTAACCACCCACTAATTTAAAAACTTTTAAATTTGACACCTAAGTATTGTTCCGACGACTTATTCCGGTAAAATTCTCATTGACTTTGTTGACTCAAAATGTTTTTGTCGAAAACCACCCCTTCAATACCTAATTTTTGACAAAACCACCCTCTCAAAAAAATTGAGTTATTCACCCACTAATTTGAAAACTATTAAATTTGACACACAAATCAATCTAATTAATCTTAACATAACCCTGTGAAATTTTTGCAATTTTTGTTTAGTATTTCAATTATAATATTTTTATTTTTATATAAACATTTTTATGTTTAGTTTAGTTAATTTTTATATATCAATATTTTTACTACAATTATAATTTATTTTTTATTAAATATAATTACTATTACTCTTAAAATTTTAACAATGATATAAAAATTATAATTATTTTAATATATTAAGTTGAATATAAAAATGTAATTATGAAAATAAAGTATAATAGAAATGAATATTTTTAGTTAATTAGATTTTAAAACTTATTTATGTGTAAAATTAAATATCCATTAGCAAAAATTGCAAAAATTGCAAAATTTTCACAAGGTTATGTTAAGATTAATTATGTTGATTTGGGTGTCAAATTTAATAGTTTTCAAATTAGTGGGTGAATAACTCAATTTTTTTTTGAGAGGGTGGTTTTGTCAAAAATTAGGTATTGAAGGGGTGGTTTTCGGCAAAAAAATTTTGAGTCAACAAAGTCAATGAGAATTTTACCGGAATAAGTCGTCGGAACAATACTTGGGTGTCAAATTTAAAAGTTTTTAAATTAGTGGGTGGTTAAGTCACAATTTTTTTTTGAGAGGGTGGTTTTGTCAAAAAACTGGTATTAGACGGATGGTTATCGCTAAAAAACCCTAAAGATATTGTGGGACTAAAGCATTTCAATATTGGTCAGTACTCAATCAGATGGAGTCCTGACTGAGTTTAAGTGAATATGCTAAAACATGTACAACACATTAAGATTTTGAAACAATGTGCATAAACATGATAAAGCATGACATTTGTCAATTGGGTTTATAAATGGGGGCATTTCAACAATATAGTTTAGGTCCGTCTGTGTTGCCAGCAGAGGGGAAGCTAGGATTTCGAAATTTGTAGGGTAATTATTTTCATAACAATGGTGTATGTGCATAGTACTTCCATACTAGATTTCAAGATTTCGTTCTAGTACGAATCACTTTCTTGATTCTTGATCCATATCATCATAGATTTCTTGATTCTAAATCCTAAAAACTCATCCCTGGCAACGGCACTATTTTAACGTGTTGTATTAGAGAAGTATTCAATGAATAGCTATCTCAAATCACGACAAACAAAGTTATAAACTAGGGTGACCTAGTATCGTATCCAAGAGATGAATGTTTGGATTTTAAAACTAGTTAGGACTACTAAATTTTGCTTAAAAAAAGGTTGGAGGAAAATTTTGATAAAGAATTATGTCTAAGATGATTTAAATGCAAATTATAAAGGATCAAGGATCTATGACTCCCTAGGATTCAGAAAATAAAAAGATGATGATATCATGCAATCTTCAATGTAAGAAACTTATTGAAACTAGGCACTTATGCACATTAACTCTAGGTTCAGTTCTCATTCCATCCCTAGGGTCAAGAGGTACACTAAGATGAGGATCTCAATTTCTCAATCTATTGATCCTCCTTAAGTAGTGAACCCCTCAATTTCTCAATCTATTTGAGGAGTTTTCACTAGTTAGACAGTATAACCTAGCTTTTCTAAGCCAATTTCACATTCTCATGTAAAGATTAGAATAGAACTCTATATAAAGGCTTTCCAATCAATTCAATATCAACTCTCATTGCATATCACATTGATTAGTCAAATTAATCACACTTAAGTATTTAAGCAAATCGTTAACATGCAACTACTGATTAATGAAGCCAATACATAAAAGGGTAAATTCAAGAAAACCACCCCTATAATAGGGGTAATTACAGAAAACCACTCCTATAATACGTATTTACAGAAAACCACCTCTATAAATAACTCCGTTAGCATTTCACCACCTCCCGTTACTATTCCGTTAGATAAATTATTAAAAAAATTTAAACATATTATAATAAATTTAAATAAATTTATTTTTTAAAAATTAAAATAAAATAAAATAAATTTCAGTATATTTAATTAAAATTCACAGTATTTAATTTAAGAATCATTTATGTATATTTAATAAGAAAAATTTATAAAAAATTGAAGGGTTTATTTAAGAATCATTTAATTTAAGAATCATTTATGCAACATAATATAGGATCTATTCAAACATGTAATCGCTATCAAGAAAAAACATGTAATCCTATCAAAAAACATGTAATCGTATATTAATTATTTTAATATTATATACTCTATTGACTTTTAATTTTAATCCCTAAACCCTAAAATTATATTTCATGAAATATATTACATTATTTCATGAATTAATGATATTAAATATTATTTCAGGATATAACAAATTTAAAGTCCATGAACCATAATACACTATTTCATGAACCAAAATATTTATATTATATGATTTATGAAATAATACACTAATTTGATGAAACATAATATAATTTCATAAACCATATGATTTGAATATTTTGATTTAAGAAATAACACATTAATTACATCATTTCATGAACTAATGATGAATATATTTTAATATTAATAATTTCATAAGTATAATATTTGATTTTTTTCTAAGTATAATGTTATTATTTAAATTAAAAGTATAATATTTGAAGGTTTTCAATTTTTTATAAATTTTTTCTTATTAAATATACATAATGATTCTTAATTAAATACTGTGAATTTTAATTAAATATACTGAAATTTATTTTATTTTATTTTATTTTAAAAAAATAATTTATTGAAAATTATTATAATATGTTTAGTTTTTTTAATAATTTATCTAACAGAATAGTAAAGGAATAGTAACGAGGTGGTGAAATGCTAACGGAGCTATTTATAGAGGTGGTTTTCTGTAAATACGTATTATAGGGGTGATTTTCTGTAATTACCCCTATTATAGGGGTGGTTTTACTGGAATTTACCCTACATAAAATTCCAACACAAATTCAATTGCATAACATCAATTTCATCATCAATTTACATGTATAAATCCTAAGGATCCATAGGATCCCCAATCGACCACTACTCACTTCAAGTCATAGAAAAGAAAACACAAGGTAAAGAGTTGAAAATTAGAGAATTCATGGCAAACTAGTGTGATTGGAGAGCTTTGATTCTTGATATTCACTTCAATGGTCTTGAATGGCCTCAATTGTACTTTGTCTTCAAACTTCAAAATTCAAGGGTCAGCAAAATTGAGCTCCAAAATCAAGATCCCGATTTTAAATAAAGCAAAAAGCTTATATACTCTTGAATCTTCGAGGTCCTCTCCCTAGCAGAAGAATACCTCGACCGAGCAAGAAAATTTAGGGGAAAATCTGCTCAGCCGAGCAAGATCCTCCTAGGCCGAGCAAAATAGTTGGCAGCTGAAATGTCCTCGGGAAAACTCAGTTCCCTCGGTAGGGTGAAGTTTCGCACAAAACTGCTCGGCCGAGCAAGATTTTACCTTGGCCGAGCAGAAAGCCACTGACTTTTAAGGTATCAATTTTATCACATTGCTTGGCCGAGCAAAATCTTCAACGGTCGAGCAGAACTCTTCTGGTCTTTGCTTGTGACAAATCCCCTGCTCTAGTCGGCCGAGAAACTTTCACTGAGAGATTCTGCTCGGTCGACCAAAATTTTAGGTGGTGAACTGAGTTGCTCGATTCCCTAATTGTGCTACTCGGTGCCCTCTTTGTTCTGCTCGGGAGAGCAGACTTCTCTTGAATAAACTTTGCTTCATTTGCTCCATCTTTGCTCTATTTTATGTTTGATATCCCCTTCTTTACAAAACTCGAATAAAACCTGAAATAAGCACGTAGAGTATCAAATTCTTCACAAAATAATCAAAAACCAACAAGAATTAAGCGCGAGTGTATAAATACTTGCGTATTTGCACACTTATCACTCCGGTAGACAGTATGATCATCACTTGTCCCTCTTCATCCTTAGTCCTCATGAACTGTGTCATCACTAGTATTTTCTTATGACTAGCTTTGTCTAGCCAAAATCTTTTTATAAGATTTCAGCATACTTACTCTGTGCGATGAAGATTATGTTGTCCTTCTACGTCACCAATAGATCTAAATAATATGCAATCTTCCCAATCATGCTCATTTGAAACTAGCTCTATATTTGTCCTAAATTGCTCCGTAAGATGCTTTCAATTTTCACCAAAGATTATATCATCCACATAGATTTGTGCAACCACAAAAGTCCTTCTCATACCATGGTTGAGTAAAAATTCAGTAAGGCGTTCATACCATGCTCTGGGTGCCTACCTCACCTTTGAGACAGTAGACATGTTCTGGTTTATGTGAGTCTTCAAATCCCTTGGGTTGAGTAACAAATACCTCTTCGTTCAAGAACCCATTGGGAGACCATTCATTACATCCAACTGATATAGCTTGAACTTCAGGTGGCATGACACAGTTAAGAGCAGTATAATGGCTTCCAATCTAGCTACCGGCGGAAAAGTCCCATCAAAGTCTATCCTTTCGACTTGCGCATACCCCTGAGCGACTAGCCTTTTTCGATCAAGTGTTATTCCCTTTTTCGCGTGACTTATTTTTGAATATCCATTTCGTACCAATAACGTTTGTGCGAGCTAATCGAAGAATAAGATCTCACGCTCTATTACGTTCGTATTATAATTTTTTCTCATGCATTCTCACAATCTTGTACTCATCCGCAAGGGTATCTTTCAGTGACTTGGGCTCAAATTTTGATATGAGACATGTCTCTCCATGCTCCAATATTGGAATTAAAGTTTAATATATTTCCTCTAGTACGGATCTCTGATGACTGTAAACACAAGGTAATTCTTTTGGATTCTAGCATATGGAGTCTAGTTTGACACAATTGGTGAAGAATCAACTGGGCCTCTGACTGTGTCTAACTATGTACCGGGATCTTGATTGTTAAAATTGAGTCGATCTCTGAGACTGGTAAAATGTTCATCACTATATATTCTTCGGCGGGGGGTAGACATAGGTACAAATTCTTCCTCCATCTTTTTCTCTTCATTGATGCTCTCCATGACAATCCTTGTGCGTGGAAGGTATACTCGGTACGCTCGAATTTATGTTGAGTAGCCTAGAAAGATTCCACCACGTCAAACTTTTGTTTGTATGAGAGGTCGTCTAACACTTAACATGTATTACCAAATATGTAAAAGTATTTGACATATGAAATTTTATCTTTCCACGGCTCATAATACGTCTTTTTTTGTTTCTACTTGTGGTAAGATTCAGTTCTGTATGTAGCACGTTTTGTTTATTGCTTTTACCCATACCATATTGGAAATCATTTTGGCATGAATTGTCACACGAGCCATCTTCTGAAGGGATCTATTTTTTCTTTCAGCTACACTATTTTCTTTTGGACTGTCAGTAGTATATTGATGTACTATTCCTTGATCATGACAGAAGACCTCCATCTCTTTGTTCTCGAATTCTTTCCCATGATCACTGATTTTGCCTTTCGTTATTTTTTCACTCTCTTGCTGCAACCTGAAAATGAGAAAGCTTACTTCCTCCAAAATGTCAATTTTCACTACGCCATTTTGAACACTACGCAACATACATGTGCTTGTTGCAAAAGTTCTGAAATACGTTGCATAAGCGTTATGCAACATACTAGGTGTCGCAACGAAAATTGTGTCATAAGACGTGTTGCATAAGTTGTTGCAAGTGAAAAAATGGGAAGAGGATATAGAAAGAAAACGGCGTCGTCCAAATATTCACAAAAAGTGTATAACATGATGCAGAGAATGGATAATAAAGCTGGCAAGGTTGTTACGCCTAAGGTACCACCCTAAAAGCGTGACGCCAGATCCAATACGAAGGAAACAGATGGCATGCAATGTATGGTGACCATATATTTTATAAATAAATGAAGAGAGTAATGAAAAATCAGTTAAGCTTTCGAAAATAAACTCTGCACTCTATCTTCCTCATTCTGCTATTCCTATTTCCTACTTCTTCTAAACCCTTCTTCATCATAAGTCGTGCAACATACTTCGAAAAGTATGTTGCATAAGCTTCTAGAACTTTAGCAACGTTACGTTGTTGCATAAGGCTAGGTTCTTTAAACGTTTTACCTTTTGCAATATGATTCTTTTAATGCAATGTGATTTGAACGCAACGTGAGATATGTTGCGTAAGTATATATCGATTGGAAATACCTCGCCTTCGCAACATTATCTTTTGCAACATAACTTAAGCAATACACTTATGCAACATAATAAAAAGTACACTATACTTATGCAACATAATAAAAAGTACACTTTACATATGCAACATAATTAAAGTACAACACACTTATGCAACATAGTTAAACATAAGGTTTCCAAATCCAAATATAAATTACAACACAGTACAAATGTTCAACAGAATTTAAGCATTGCACGTAATTGCATATCCGAACACGTTCTCGGATAAATTCCGAGAAGAAGCTAACAAGTTCATAAATTTCCCAAAATACATGTTCTATAAGTGAATGAAAAGGATCATGAGCACGAATGGAAATCGATACCCTGTTGACTTGCTGAGTTTGCAGCAGAAGCAGCTAGTGAAATGTATCCGATATGCGACGCCAATGATCAACACCAACTAATGTAAACACTTCAAAGCTAAACAACTAATACAATGATCATCAACCTAAACAACTAATACAATGATCCATACCAATACAACTAATGATAGCAAATTCATGATCAAATACGACGATATTAAATCCAACTAATGTAAACACTTCAAAGCTAAACTCCATGATCATCAAGCACTTCAAACTATATATCATCATCATCATCAAGCACAAATCCAAGCTCTTCATTACTACTTTCTTTATCATCTTCAAACTCATCATTAATAGTAGAATTATAGCAATCCGGTGGTGCTTGTGGTAGATATCCCATATCAACCTCAAGAGTGCGTATGGGAACATGTGGAATGTTATTTGAAGTATCCACTTGATAAGCTTCTACAATGCATAATGAATCATTGACTTGAAGCGCTAATGTACTTGATGGAGCATATTTATACGATCCATCATTGTCTTATTTCCGCTATTCTTACATGTTTTATTTGCGAAATATTACCTTGTTGTAGTGTTTTGCATTTCAGGCGTATTTGGAGTGCAATGGAGATTTTTACACGCTTATCGAGCAATTCCTAGATGGATTCGGAGCACGAAGACGAAAGGGAAGAAGCGAATGCAGACTGGATGACGTCATGCTCAGCCGCGGACGCTATTACATTTACATCCGCGGACGTTTCTTAATTTCTACAAATGCTAAATGGTCCGCAGATGAAATCCATAAAGGGTCCGCTGTGTGTTCGGCCCGGCCCAAGTTCAGAGTTTCAGCAGCTTTTTGATTAGGGTTTCAATCCTAATGGAGAAGGCGTCTTTGGACGGCGAAATTCCAGAGCTTAGAGTAGAAAATAGAGATCAAGCTTCAGCTTTATGCTTCAGAAATTGATAAATCTTCGAACTCAGTTTTAGTATTTTATTTTAGTACAATGTTTTCTATGAGTAGCTAAATTTCCCTACAGTTTGGGGAATTGAGTTGCAACATTGCATGAGACTGTTGAATAGCAAGTTTTAATCTAGTGAATTTTTTTCTTTGTTATAATTGCATGTATTGTTATTTGCTTAACTCAGTGATCAGTGTTAGAAATGTCTATTTTAAGCCCCTACTTTTATGCTTATTTCATATGATTTGAATGTAAAATATATTACTTTTGATACTTTGATTGATGTTTCAGGTCAAAAGCACGGTTCACACTTTACGGAGGAGCATAAATGGAAATATGAGGAAAAGCACGTGAATTCGGCCTAAATCAGACATAATTTGGATCATTTCTGCAATTCTTAGACCGAGTGCACTAAAGTACCTGACCCGAGCTAAAAAAAGTTACTCGACCAAGTTACTCGACCGAGTAAATACACTGCTCGAGCAAGTTATCACGTGACCAAGACCCTTCGTATGGATTATCTCCATTAACTCGAGTGATTTAATACAAGAAGATAAGGAAGACCTTTCATTCCACTCGAGGATTAAATGCATGAAAATAAGCTTAACTCTACATTTACTCGGCCAATTATGAAGGGAGTTAAAGCAAGACTTCTCATTTCACTCGAGCCCTTTGATTGAACTTTACTATATAAGCATTACAAGGAGATCAAAGAAAGTTGGCTGCTGCTGCCCGAGCTACCTAAGGGGGCTGAAACAATTATAAAGTGATTGATCATAGTCGAGTAAACCAAGTGAAGAAGAGAAGGAGCCGAGAGAGCTCAAGATACCGATTGAATTATTGAAGATTATACAACCAGATTTTGTACTCGAGATACCGAGGAGAATAGCAGCAGCTTTGGAGCTCGACCGTGGATCATCAATCACTGAGAATTTCTAAACTTTACTCTTGTTTTAATTTACAATCATTTTACTTTACAATCGTTTGAATATGTTTGCTTTATCACTCGAGATGAGTGAGTAGTTTCTTTATGATGAGGATTTGATGAATCTCTAATGCTTATGATTAACTTGAACATGATTATTAAATTTATATGAATCAATTCTTGTATGACTATTATGTGTGTTGAATCATACCCGAGCTTAATCTTCATAAATAGGTGTCCTGACAAAACATCTAGAAGTAGGTCGGAGTAGTATTTTCTAGGGAAGGACCGAGAGGTGAACTTAGATTATTTAGGAATCAATACAACCATTAGATCAAGTATATTAGCAAAGCGAGAGCAGCGAGTATATTTGGTGCATGAATGTATTAATAAGCGTATTTAGACAAGACTAGTGAAATTCCAACATTCGAGAGTGAGGAAAAGCTAGTTGAGTAGATGTTTACGTGCGAATCCAACATTCGAGAGTGAGGATTCGTATGCTAATGCTACTCAGTCTAAATTCTATAATATAAATCCAACATTCGAGAGTGAGGATTTATATTATCATATAACTATACATTCTAGATTAAATTGTCATCAAGAAGGAAATTCATAACTATAATATAAATCCAACATTCGAGAGTGAGGATTTATATATCTTGTTTGAGTGAAACCATAAGTATTAGTAGAGGATTCTCATCCTTGTCATAGTTTTTAATATTTGATAACGAACCTTTTATTTAAACATTGCTCTTTGAATATTGCCTTTTAAACATTGCCTTTTGAACACTGCCTTCTGAATAAACAAGACGCTTAAGAACTAAAGTTAAAGCTAGTAATTGAAACTAAAGAATTAAAAAGCTAGTAATCGAGTTTGAAATATAACTTGATTCCACTGTTCCCTTGGGTTCGACACTAGGTCACCCCTAGTTCTATAAATTCTTTTGAGTTGCGTGTGGAATATTTATTCACTATATTGCACACGTCAAAATGGCGCCGTTGCCGGGGAACGGTGTTTAGTTTTTAGTTTTTAAAATCTTTAACTAGTTTAATTTTTAGTTCTAGATTTCGAGTTACTCGAAATCGTAAATATAATAAATAAAAATACAAAAAAAATAGTAGTAGTAATAAAAACTTTCATTTGCTTATCTTTTCTAGCTATTACTAAAATTCATCTTTTTGTAGGTGAATGCAATCAAACTCTAAAGCGAAGAAAAAGGTGCAAGTGGACGTCACAAATTCAAGTTCTAGCTCTTCGAGATCTTCTAGACCTTTAACCTCAAATTCGTGGAATTTTCCTTTGACAATACCGAAGAAACCGAGATCAAAGCAGCTTACTCGACCGATCAGAAATCTTACTCGACCAGATATGGAAAATCTTACTCGACCGCAAGGAGCAGCTCGAGCAGGGGCAGAGGTCGAGCAACCAGCCGAGTATTACATAACTCCAACCATTGGAAGTTATGATTCTCCAATTCACATTCCACATGAAGAAGGATACGACTTTGAACTTCGAGGAGGACTCATCCAAATGATCAAGAGTGAATCATTCGACGGATACGGTAACCCTCACGTTCATCTTAATAATTTTACTGAATTATGCCGTACGTATAAATTTGCAGGAGTACCTCGAGAAATAGTTTACATGAAACTATTTCCATTTTCTTTAACCGATGGAGCGAAAGATTGGCTTCAAGGACACGAGCCGAACACATTCAAGACATGGGACGCCTTAGCCCAAGCTTTCGTAAACCAATACTTTCCCCCTGCAAAGGTAAAACGTATTAGGGATAGAATTAACAAATTTGTGCAAGCAACAATGAATCTTTTACGAAGCGTACGAACGATTCAAAGGACTTCAACGCGAATGTCCTCATCATGGATATAACAAATGGGAATTGTTGTCGATGTTCTACGATGGAATGGACGAGAATAGCCGATTACGCATGGATCAAGGAAGCGGAGGAAGCATCATGGGACTACCCGCGAGCGAAGGATTCAAGGTTATAGAGAAACTCGCATGGAACAGCCACCAATGGGGTGGAGATCGAAACCATCTAAAGAAGGAGGAACTTGAGCCGAGTACGAATTCAGTCACGAAAGCCGACTTTAATAACCTTTCAAAAACCGTTAACTCTTTAGTGCAAACCCTTTCTAACCTTAACTTAGATAAGAAGAAAACACAATCAAATTTACGAGGTTAGCGAGCACACTGAAGAAGTTACGGACCTAAAGGAGGAGAAGACGTTAGCTACATAGCTCGAGGACAAGGATCCTACGTACCCCCTCAACAAAGGCAGACTAGATTCTACTCCGATTTGAAACCACCATACCCTACTCAAGGGTACAATAACCTAACCCAGGTAAGTCTCAATACTACCCGAGACCAAACTAGAGGAGACTACCCGAGTAACCAAGCCTCGAGTCAACTATGGCCCGAGCACAAATCAGAATTTCAACCAAAGGAAGGAAGACAAGAAATCCGAGGAACCACCTTAGCGCAACTAATGACTCAGATGATAGCTACTCAAGCACAACAGAGCAAAGACATTCAGAAATTTACGAGGAACTCCGACAAGGAAAGCCGAACAGAAGATGCTTGAGACACAGTTTGCGCAACTCGCTTCAACGCATTCAGGAATCCCGGAAAACTTCCTTCTCAACCCGAAATAAACTCAGCCGACTTAAGCGCTATCACTTTGAAGAGTGGTAAGGAGCTTGAAGGACCAAGACCAAAGAAAGCACAACAAATTCAGCCGAGCAAGATGAACCGAGTAACACTCAGCAGCCCGAGCAGGAAGAGGAAGCCACGGACAAGGAAAGTGAGCCGCCTTACGTAGCACCACCACCTTACGTTCCACCACTTCCATTCCCAAACAGACAAAAGAAGGTAAAAGAAACAGCCGCATTCAAGAAGTTTGCTGAAATTCTCGGAAAGCTTAGCATCACTCTACCATTTTCAGAGGTAATTTCTCAAATGCCCACCTATGCTAAATTTTAAAAGATATTATAACTCATCGTCGTGAATTATGTGATGTAGACCATATTGCCTTAGGACCTAATTCTAGTGCCGTAATACAACGTAAGATGCCTAAGAAACAAAAAGATTATGGTTCATTCACTATACCGATCGTCGTAGGAGATATAGATATTGATGATGCCTTATGTGATCTAGGAGCAGGAGTTTCCATAATGCCATTTATCTTATATGAAAAATTAGGAATAGGAGAACTTTCTAGCACCACTTTAATTCTTAGACTAGCTGATAGGTCTAAACGAGTACCAATTGGTGTGTTAGAAGATATGCCTGTTAAAATTGGAGAATTCTATGTTCCTGTGGATTTTTATGTGTTAGAAATGGATGATAACCCTTATGCCGAAATTCCTGTTATTATGGGAAGACCATTTTTAAACACAGTCAAGGCATTGATAAATTGTGGCGATGGTTCAATCGAGTTGGACCTAGGTGAGGACAAGGTAAAATTTTATCTTTCTAAAATGATGAAAGCACCTACTTGTTCTTTGGATTGTGATTTGTTTGATGCTAATATTTCAAATAGTGATATAGTTGATATTTCCGCGCTAACATTTCTTGAAAGTGAAGGAAAGAAGATGAAAATATGTCGAATCTCATGGATGAAACCGAGTACTCGACCGAGTCATTTTCGGTCGAGCAGAATTTGACGAGCAGAATTACCGAGCAGGAACTTACAATCATAGCAACTCGAGCAAAGGTAATGAATTTGGTCAGGAATTGAAACCTCTTCCACCAAATCTAAGGTACGAATTTTTAGTTTCAGAAAAATTTTCGCCAGTAATTATAAGTGCTTTGCTAAATCAAATGAAACTATGAAACTCATGCATGTTTTACGTACACATAAAGATGCTATAGGACACTCTATAGATGATTTAAAAGGAATTAGTCCCGACGTATGCATGCATAGGATTCGTTTATGCGATGACGCAAAACCATCTAGGGAGTTTCTTAGGAGACTAAATCCCAAATTAGGTGAAGTTGTTCTGAAAGAAATAACAAAACTTAGAGATGCAGGAATCATATACTCGATCCCCTATTCAGATTGGGTTAGCCCAATCCACGTCGTTCCAAAGAAAGGAGGATTAACCGTAGTTAAAAACGAAAATGATGAATTAATCCCCACTAGAACCGTAACCGGATATAGGATGTGTGTCGATTATAGAAAACTTAATAAAGCAACTAAAAAAGACCATTTCCCTATTCCATTCGTGGATCAAATGTTGGAGAGACTTTCCGGGCACGAGTACTTTTGTTTCCTCGACGGGTATAGTGGATTTTTCCAAATACCTATCCACCCCGAGGATCAAGAGAAGACCACGTTCACATGTCCATATGGAACGTTCGCGTATAGAAGAATGCCTTTCGGGTTATGCAACGCTCCGGGAACTTTTCAACGGTGTATGATGTCCATTTTCTCCGAGTACCTCGAGAAGACTATGGAAGTTTTTATGGATGATTTTTCAGTTTACGGGGACTCGTTTGACGATTGTTTATCGAATCTATCAAAGTTCTAGCTCGATGCATTGAGATGGACCTAGTTCTAAACTGGGAGAAATGTCATTTTATGGTTCAAGAAGGAATAGTGCTCGGACATCTAGTTTCAAAACGAGGAATAGAAGTCGACAAAGCCAAGATCGAGGTGATCGAGAAGCTACCACCGCCTAAGGATGTACGAGGTATTAGAAGCTTTCTCGGACACGCCGGATTCTACAGAAGATTTATCAAAGACTTCTCGAAGATAGCAAAACCACTCACAAACCTTCTCGCTAACGATGTTAAGTTCGTGTTCGATGATAAATGTCATGAAGCGTTCGAGACGTTAAAGAAGTTACTCACAACCGCCCCGATCGTTCGAGCACCAAATTGGGATTTACCGTTCGAACTAATGTGCGATGCAAGCGACGGAGCGATTGGAGCATGCCTCGGACAGAGAGTTGATAAACGTCTTCATGTCATTCAATACACGAGCAAGGCACTCGATGCAACTCAAGAAAACTACACCACAACCGAGAAGGAGATGTTAGCGGTAGTTTACGCATTCGAAAAATTCAGACAATACCTCGTTGGATCAAAGACCATTGTTTACTCGGATCACGCAGCACTCAAATACTTGATGAACAAAAAGGACGCAAAACCAAGACTTATTAGATGGATCCTTTTATTGCAAGAGTTCGACATAGAGATCAGAGACAAGAAAGGAGTCGAGAACGTAGTAGCCGACCATTTATCTAGACTCGAGACTACCTTAGAGGATAAAGGAAGTGGAGACCCTATCAAGGATTCATTCCTAGGAGAATACTTGCTCTCCATAGACTCAGCTCAAACAAAGACCCTTGGTACGCAGATTTTGTGAAACTATCTTGTTTGTGGAACGCTACCACCAGAGATCACGTATGCACAAAAGAAGAAATTTCTCCGAGACGCTACTCGATACTATTGGGACGAACCTTATCTTTATAAGTTAGGAGTCGATGGCATATATCGTACGTGTGTAGCAGAAAAAGATCAACATAGAATCTTACGCGAATGTCATTCTTCATTCTCGGGAGGACACGGATCCACATCCAAAACAGCCGCTCGAGTATTGCAGTCGGGATTCTATTGGCCAACTATTTTTCAAGATGCTCATAAGTATGTTCAATCGTGCGACGCTTGCCAAAGATCGGGAAACATCTCGAGGAGAGATCAGATGCCTCAGAAGGGTATACTCGAAGTAGAAATTTTTGATGTATGGGGAATTGACTTCATGGGACCTTTTCCTTCATCTTACGGAAACAAGTATATCTAGTAGCGGTTGACTATGTGTCTAAGTGGATAGAAGCCATAGCCACACCACATGCGATGCCAAGTCCGTAAGAAATTATTTAAGAAGATCATTTTCCCTAGATATGGTGTACCTCGAACTATCATTAGTGACAATGGAACGCACTTTAAGGAGAAACAACTCGAGAAGATGCTTCGAAAACATGGAGTATATCACAAGATTTCGACACCTTACCATCCCCAAACCAGTGGTCAAGTAGAAGTTTCAAATAGAGAGATCAAAGCTATTTTAGAAAAGACCATTTCAGGAGCAAGGAAGGAATGGGCGTCGAAGCTAGATGACGCACTATGGGCTTATAGGACAGCCTACAAGACCCCTATTGGTATGTCTCCATACAAACTTATCTTTGGAAAAGCTTGTCACTTGCCGGTAGAGATCGAGTACAAAGCCATGTGGGCTATCAAGAAGATGAATTTCGATACTAGAGCTGCAGGGAACACCGTATTCTTCAATTACATGAACTCGAGGAGATACGCCTAAACGCCTATGAAAGCGCGAGAGTCTACAAAGAGAAAACAAAAAAGTGGCACGATAAGAAAATCATTGAGAAGAGATTCACAGTAGGAGACGAAGTGCTACTCTACAACACTAGGTTGAGATTATTTCCGGGAAAATTACGTTCCAAGTGGTCCGGACCATTCAAGATATCTAAAGTTTTTGACGACGGACACGTGGAATTATTAGACAAGGAAGGAAACACATTTAAGGTCAACGGACATAGACTGAAGATTTATCATGCTGGAGACCAATGCTATCTAGTAGAGCAACTCAATCTCTATGAGGTCGGTAACTAAGAAGTGGAGCATATCCTCTCGAGAAGGGATCCTAGCAAAGGACTTCTCGAGTGTGTTTCTTTATATGAAGACACGGCTACGTCCTTGCCAGGACGTTAATCTAGGCCAGTAAGTATTTATTTTTCCGCATTTATTTTTCCGCACTTTATTGTTTTCTAGATTAGGAAAAATTTAGGTGTGGGGTAGAATATTATTTGGGAAAATTCCGGGGTTAAATTCTTTCACTCGATCGAGTAAACCACCAACTCGACCGAGTCACGTGACCCAAATTAATATAGATTAAACAATTTAAATGAATTCCTATTTCACTCGATCGAGTAAGATTCTTACTCGACCGAATTGAGTCGACCAAAAACTTAAATAAATTCGTTTAAATATTTAATCCCCCCATTCGATCGAGTAAAAATTCTACTCGACCGATTCACACCACCCAAAACAAATAAAAAAATTATAAATTAAATTTAAATATCATTGGACCAACTTGACCAATTAAATTTGGTCATATAGGAAATTGTTCTAATTTAATTAGACCAATTTAATTGGACCCATTGGAAATTGGTCCAATTTAGAAAACCCTAAAACATCACTCGACCACCTTTACTCCACCTACTCGACCGCTTCAACATCACTCTCAAATCCAAAATCCCTAAGCCACCGATTCACTCGACCAACCCTCAAACCTAAATTCTCAACAATGTCGAGCGGACAAGGATCTAGCATGGGAAGAACAAAACCCTAGCAAGGAGATTTACGGTTTCAACCCGGGCACTCAACTAGCTTTAG
Source organism: Sedum album (assembly GCA_006409495.1). Lineage (NCBI taxonomy): Eukaryota > Viridiplantae > Streptophyta > Magnoliopsida > Saxifragales > Crassulaceae > Sedum > Sedum album. The sequence goes on from QZGG01000488.1 coordinate 133,837, forward strand.
GAAACCATTTCAACAACCACGGCTTACTCAACTCTTCTTTGGCTCGACAAGAAGGAAGTGGTAAGTTCCGTTGCACCTCACAAACCTACTATGATGAGCTTGGAATTTATGAGATTGTGGACAACATATTTATCAATGCCGGTTTGATCGAGTGGGAGTATTTGATGGGGAAGCCGACACACCACACCTTGTGTCGAGTTCTTCTCAAGTTTTGAACCGTTTATAATGAGAATGATGTGTGTCGTGGGAGTTTGAGATTAATGGAAAAGAATTCAAGGAGGAGAAGGAGATATGGACGGAGAATGGTTCTCTCCCGGAGGTGTTATTCCATTTTGCACGGATGAGATGAGATTGGAAGTATGGAGGAAGCTAACCGGTATGCGAGAATATGACCCTAATTGCTCACCCAAGTGCCTAACGGATGGAGTATGGAAATACATCCATCGGATTATTTCTACGAACATCAACACTCGTGTTGACCAAGGTGCTCGGTATCTCGGGAAGACTTGGATTTGATGTACTTCATGGAGCGAGGAGACTCCATTGATTGGTTTTATGTCTTCACCGAGCGGTTCAAGAAGATGATCAACCCTAAGGAAAAGAGAAAGCACTCGGTTGCTCATCTTTATCACTTGCCTCGCGGAACGCTCATATTTTTTGTTTAAAAGCAAGGAGATTTTAGACCGCTCGATACCGCCCGTTTGGTCACTATGACGTTGATGGATAGGAGGAGCAAGGAATGGGTATGTACAAAGGAAATGCCAAGCGCGCTGACCGGAAAGGAAAGAAGAAGATGAACGAAGGACGAGCTTCGAGTGGGAAGAGTGCTAGGAAAGCCTCTTTTAGTTGTTTATTTGTGTTTGTTGTTGGAACTTTTTGGACGTACCGTTTGCGGTACTTTGTTGTTGGTAACTTGAACTTGTGCGTACTTGTTTCTAATTGCTATTTACCCTTAGAATCGCCAAGTTTTAAGAGCAAAGTGAAGCAAAAGGACATTGCTTCACTCGACCGAATCTATGGATCATTCGGTCGAGTAACATACCAACACTTAAACAACTCGACCCAAACTAGAAAAATCAGATTTTTAACCAAAGCCCACTCGAGCACTAGCCCAATTCTTTCCTAAACAAAAATATCTCGAGTAACCTAATAAATATTCATAACTTCCATATATTAAATCCTTGATTAAATCTTTGATTAAATCTTTGATTTAATATTCCATTATTAGAAACCTTGATATACAAATATTTATCACACTTTATTAGGTAAGTAATACTCGAGTAACCCTAGAGCTTCCAAATTATATTATATAAAACCGATCGAGTAGCATGGCATAATCACCATACTCGACCGATTCTACATACTCGAGCAACATGTCTCAATCCAACCTACTAGCCAAAAACACCAATGCACCCTCCCAAAGAAGAACTCATGTTGAGTTTGTTCACACCTATGACCCATCCTACCCACCAAATTTTGACAACATAGACCATGCACGAACCT